>AP025064.1:953080-1050017 GCA_036186865.1 Eustoma russellianum | reverse complement strand
GGGGGGGGGGGGGATAAGTTATAAATATAGACCCTGAACTGTCAGTAAATCTCAACATCTAATACCCCATTCATCATTGTTAACAAAATCATTGAATTCAAAATTTCAAATGACTCAAACAAATTAATCAACCAAACAAGACAAATTTGGAGGAAATTGTGAACATATAAATACCTTCACCACAGGGAGACTTCCTAGTAGTGATGTGAAGAACCTTGGTCGGCATTCGCACGGGACCCTTCACCCTCAGTCTCTTATCCTTGGCACCGCGAACCAAATCACCACAAACTACACAAAGTAATATGCACGGTTAGAGAGTCCCATGTCTTGGACTTGAATATGAATTCAAATTCAATAAATACTTAGTAAATAGCTTTAGAAGACTTGAAATTTTACCAGCATGGAAAACCAATGCAACTAAAAAATCTAGCAATTCTAAAATTAAACCTATTTCCTTAGTGACTCCAATCCTATGATTCCCCAAATTCCGAGCAAACAGATAAAAGCAAATGCATACAGCTGCTTTCTATATTGTAAATCCCAAAACAGATTGGTTAATACCTTGCTTGACTAATCCTTCAGAGTGCATACAACAATCAAAGTCGGGAAAGTAACTTCCCTCGAACAAAGGTCACATTTTTCACTAGGAACCTTTGCTAGCTAACGTCAACTAACGGCAAATGTTTTTACATTTCCTTATAGACTAACAAAACTGATTCATTCGCTGACTATAATTGAAATCTTTAAACGGGTGATATACACCAAATACAATTGTAAACATCAGTAGTCCGGGCAGAACAACGGCTGTTCAGTTCAGTTTAGTTGAAAGGACCAAGTTTTACCTTTTCGATCAGAAAAACGAGGTCAAACAGTCTTCGTATATAGTAATCTATGTTTCGCTCCTAGAAATGGATAGGCAACAAGAAAAACAACAGATTTTCATTCAAAAGGATCATGTGGACTGTACCTTTCTCGAGGTTCTTGACATTCTTAGAGGAGAGAGTGATCCTAATTTTATGAATCTGCTCCTGCGGCTCCTCGAGACCAACCTTTGCTGCCGGCTTAGGTGGTGCGTACGCCATTTTCTGCGTCCTGAAGATGAGCTAAACGGCGACCAGAGATGTTCTAAGGTAAAATTAGAATTTGGCTTTTATATGTGATGAATTAGGGTTTTGAATAGATTTTGGTGTAAGAGTACGAAACTTGATCAATTAACAAGGTAGGTTTGAGCTATATGAACATTCTCTTACCTAAGATGTAGAATAAGGTTGTATATAATAGATATCAAAGCGATCTGACTCTTCTCTAGACTTTACGTAAACACGAGAACCTAATGCAACGTCCCGTCCCTTTGGTACCTGGATAGCACACTATTAGATGTAGGGAAATTATAATAGGTTCACTCTTATCATATATGTTATTCAATTATTATAACAAACGACGTTTATCTGGTAGGTTAACCATCCCCTTGTATACTCTCTCAATTCCAAAAAAATGTCCACCTTTTCTATTTTGAGGTGTTTCAAAATTATTGTCTAAGTTTTATAAATGGTAAATAAAAAATAGTTAAATGACTAAAATATCCTTGTTAATCTTGTGTATTTTGTAAAACGAAAGTTGTTTTTGATAGCATACTGAGAAGTAGATACATTAATTAATGTTGCAACTAACTTTTATAAAACTAATTGAAACAAAGAGTATCATTTACATGTAGGAAATTTTATAGCGTCATGCGCTCATTCTTATTGCGTGGGTCAACCCATTTTATGTAGATACATTGCTTATTGCGTAGGTTAAACATTCACTAGTCATCAACAACAACATTAACATATTGCTTTAGAGTCTCCCGCTTATGGCGAGGTATTGGAGGGTCGGATTTACTCAACCATACCCATGTGTTTTGCTCATGATTCTATGCTTTTGTGTTTATGTGGATAGAAGTGTACAATAATGAGTAAAACATATAGCCAAAAAAAGGACATGCCAAAAAACATACAAAACCGAATGAAAAACCCATTTGCCCGACCAAATTGAAGAATCACCTACAGCACCCTGATGACCTCCCAACACTAAAGAAAGCTTTGGCCAAGTATATGAAAGCTAACAGCTTTAGCACTACATAGTGAATCCTCAAACTTCCAAGGGACATTGAAGAACCTGAAGTTGGTATTCTAAAGTAACGCCTGTATCCACAAAATCGTTACCCCAGACAATAACAACAATCATACCCATTATATCCCAACAACAGAACAAACTATCGCTAGGGTCTAGGGAGGGTGAGAGACAGACAAACAATACCTTCATCCCAAAGGATAGAAAGTTTGCTTCCAGTAAAACCCTTGGCTCTATATGTACCTGCACAAATATCATAACAATAGGAATATGTACTAGTGAAGATATTTTATTAAACATATACAAAAGTCTTCCGATATTAAAATAGTCATAACAGTGAACATGCACAAATAGTTGAAAGAAAAAAACCGAAACAAAAAATATGCAAAGTCAAACTAAAGTGTAAACACTATCTAAACCTCTAAGTATGCTCTAAGGTGTTATGTATCATGTCTACCCCTCCTTAACCTTAATCATCTATCTCCATGAACTCCTATCCTGGACCATGTCCTCAGAGAGTTGCAACTCTAGTATACAAGATTACAAGAAATCTTCTGTGTACGAGAACAACCTGTCCGAACCCAAGAAGTTACTTCAACCTCAAAATGAGTAATCCTTCAAATCAGCTTTTGAGTCACCAAGTTCAAGATTTGCCACGCATTCCTCTGCAGTAAGGGGAGGAAGTTGCCTGGTTTTTCTCCTCAGATTATGCTTGTGCCACTCACTCTTGAAGTGTTCTCGATATTCTTGTGAGTCACCAATAGATGCATTGCATGTGCTACACCTATTCTGTTTTGCTCCTCCACTTGTACTCCCACAAGCATCAGCAGAAATTGTCTGTTTTTGCATAGTATCACTCAAATGGTGCAAATCCGCCGAATCTTTGTGCAAGATGTGATGTTCTTCTTCATGATCATCATAATGATCCACATGAGTGTCACTGTCCACATGCACATTAACTGCAAGAATTTCCAACCTTCCCTGCAGGTCTCTAACAAAAGAATCACAATCCCGGAAAAGCCCAGGCTCCATCTCACAGACCTGCAACATTGTTCAGCATGGAAAGTTAACAGGAGCATTAAAATGACAATATTAAGAAAACCACCTACCATAAAAGAGTTTGTCTTACCTTCCACCTGCCTATTACATAGGACTCCACGAGTAAAAATATAACAATTTATGCAATAAAACCCATCTCTTTCTTCTAAGTGCCAACTCGAGCATCTGTTGATTCTACCTCATCTTTGTGTTATGAAATCAAACATCCTCAGAAAGTAAACAAATGGCATGGCTAAACATAAATCGTACATACTAGGATATTGCGTAAACTTCAGATCTAATTTCAACAGTTTACTAAAAGAGTAGATTGCAACATCGTCGCTAAGAGAGTGCACCTGATTCACTAAGATAACATCTCAGTACTTACTAGAGAATTGTTAGTTCCTGTTTCATCTCTTGAAATAATGTCAGCATTCCAGCCATTGAGTTTCTCTAAAAGAGAGGAAAAATTCTGCTGTGGAACATTCACCCTCAATCTCATTGGTGCACGTTTTATGGGGAAGTGCTTCTGAAGCTCACGTATCACTTCTAGTGCCTGTTCTTCATGTCAGAATCAAATCACAAAGTTATAACAGTACGATCAGATGCGATGCACATAAATTCACCAAGTAAAAAAATACACCTCAATAGAAGCATAACAAAGGACGATTTTATCAAAGTACCTTGCTTATGGATATAGGTTATCAAGACTTGATTTTGTAGATTTCAGGTAATTGAATGAAGTTACCTGTTTTTTTGAGTTGCTATGGGGATCAACAGCAAAATGTATTTCATGCATTAGGCGTTCAATCATGCTTATGGTATATGGTCGCTGAGTCTCAGGGTTAACAGTCCTTTGCATAACTATGGTTGCGATATCTCTAAACTGATTTGACAACTGCGATTCCCTCTCCTTCCCTGCAACTTGGAGCTCTCCTTTCTCTAAGATCTAAAAGATGAATGAAAACATGAGCAAAAGGATGCCTCCTAGTGTAGCAGCTCCAACTGTGTGTTTTTCCATACCAGGATGTTCACAGTTCAAGCCTTACACCCTAAAATATTGTAACTCATATAAAGTGTTAGCTCTGACATTATAAAACCCTGTAAAAGTACTTCAGAATATAAAAGCAAGCACAGGACAACTACTAAAGAAATTGCATGCATATTTGTTCTCCTACATCTGAAGGAGCTAAACTATCTTACAAATTTAGACAGGAACTGCCTCAGAAAATAGTGTATACATCTATGTGTATAAGCTTAACCATACCTCTAAACAAATTTCTGTCTGGTCAATATGGCCAAAAGCAGCAACCAAATCTTTGGATTTGGCCAAAATCCCCTTCGAAACATTGGAATAAACAGTGTGGGATTGCAGCACTTCATCCAAATCCTTCTCCCTAAAACATCATTTGCACAACACATCAGACAATTTTGATCAGCGGAGGAAATTAACAAATGGACATAGAAACAGAAGAGGATCAAGCAAGGGAGGCAACGAGGCTTACACGCCTGAGCGCCAAGAAAGTACTTTGTTCTTGTAACATGCAATTTCAAAACGGGTTCCTCGCTTCTTAAGACGCACCACCGCAACGTTGGTCAGTCTCTTCTGCCCAATGGGCTGCACCAATGTCTTTGACATCCTCTCTTTCCCTTTCTACTTCTTCACACTTGTTCGAGTCCTTCAGCTGATTGTTTTTCTATCTCTGTTGACACTTGCATTTAACACAACACTTACCATTTAAAATAACATTGAAAGCCATCACTAGCAAATTTCATTTATTTGAAGAGGGATAGCAATCTTCAACTTCAAAATTCTTTTTCTTTGCAGGTGCACGAGTCCCATTCCTAGTCTGTGCAACAACTATTTCTCATTTAGGCACATGGTTCCCACTACTTTGCAAAAAAGAGTCCTTAATAGACATGAAAACAGTAGTAGTTGGATATATTTTATTCAATTTTGCCAGACTATACATACAACACGCTTCTGTGAGAATTATTTGACAAGAAAACATGGTGTCTGCACAGAATAGCAGGCAACCCTATCACACTAACCCAAATTCCACATTTTGGCAGACAGAATTTTCAGGCAAAAAGAAAGCAGAAATCTGCTCTTTAAATTAGAAAAAGATCTACACCGTGTCCAGCATACAATACAACAAGCTCTTTCAATTTGGCAAACAACACAACAATTACCATTCAACACAAAAATAAGACCCCGCCCACACACACACATCCAGCACTAAGCGATTCGTTTTCTTCCAAATAGCCAACAAAAAATCAATTCAAAAGGCAATTAACTGGCAAGCATAGATAAAATTCACCTTACCAGCAAAAGTCTAGAAGATTTATGGGGTTTTACTTGTTCACCAGCCTTCTTTCTCCTCCGGTCGCAGAGACAAGCAGCCGCCAAATCCTTTTATGCTGCTGAAGGGAACCAAAAAAATTAACCTTGACTTAATTACATCCACCTGCCCCTGTGTTTGTCCAAATTATGCAATCCGGACGAGTCCCTTCAACTGTCAAACCTAAGATCATAGTAATAATTTAAGCGATCACTTATTAACTCACGGACCTTAGGTTCAAGCACTTCGGATCTTTTCATCCCCCTATGAATATTATCATTTTCGCATTTAGTCTTACCTTGTGCGTTGGTCATTTCTTACTCATATTTATAGCTATCTTGTGATATCATGTGTCGTATGGTTAACATCGCTTTCACATTTATAGTTCTCTTATGATATCATGTGTCGTACAATTATTTTCCCCCGCTCTCTTTGTGATAAGGAAACTGATATTCAAGACCCTTATATTTTGGTAATATCGTTGTTTTTTTTGTCATTCTTTTGTTATAAAATTTTTTCGGGTTAGGTGAACGACTTTTGTGTTATACTTGATAGGCATATCTATTTTGTTGCACTACCAATAAGAATTACCTCGTAGAAGATTGTAATGATCTTATTTGTCTGCCACAAACTTGTTATTCTCGTCGATTTCTCCTCTTCATTCGTTGTCAAGAATTGTTGAATCGACCTTTGTCCTTCATCCATCACTTTTTAAAGATCCATCAACCCCCTTAGTTCTTTTAAAAACCAGTTTGTTGTAACATTGTGTTTAACACTTCAATAAAACTTTCACCCCTACAGGCATGAAGAAATGAGAGTGACACCATACTGATTCCTTTACAAAAATTGACCTATCTTTACACAAACATTTGCGTAGTTGCTACTTCTATCACAATATATTGTCTTTGTGAAATAGAGAAACAAACTTCCATATGGTTGTCCATAACCAATATGCAAACAATTGATTAGTCATGTTTGCTCTCCTTTTCTTTTTTCTTTTTGTTCCTCTTCGTTATCATATTCACCCATCATAGAAACCTTTTGCCTCTATTTTTCCTTCTCTTTATTTCAAGTAATATCATCCTCTACAACAATTTTGCTCTAAGATTGTTGGAAATTTAAGTAGGAAAGAGAAGAAATATGATAAACTAACTACGAAATCAATAACAAAGTATATGTCTAAGGGAAATGGAAGATAAAATCGAAGAATTAACTCTCAAGTTTTCTTTTAAAATACATGAGATTACATGAAGAAATTACAACGGTATGATAATCAAACATAAAGAAAGTTAAACAAATAATAAGGTAAATAGCCGAGACGTAACAAACGTTATTGTCTTTAAAGCAAAATTGCTTATATCATTGAACAAGGTATATTACGCAATATATATCTATTAAGATATATCGGTTTGAAGTGTTTAATAGCAGAATAGCGAAGAGAAGAAATCCTTGGACTGGAGGAGATTCATGTAATTATCGCAAATTTTAGTCCTCTTGCGCTAACATAACGCTGCCAACAATCGCTCTAGGGTTTATCTGAGGTTCTCTAAAGGTGATTGCCACCACTTACCAGATTCTGCAGACGGAGGAGAAAGAAGGTGGAGTAGGAGTAAACATTTTCTGTCAAGTAACATGAATTATATCTATCTTATCCTATTACATGATTACTTTGGCTTCTTGTAGATAAACATACTGCACCTTTTTTTTTTAATTCGTCTGTATCGCATCGGAACTCGGCGGCAGTCAGGCGGTATATACCTTCAACGGTTTGATGATAATTCATTAGGTAACTTAGTTATTTATTCAATTTGAGAATATAAAGTAGTGCTTGTATTTCTCCATTTTCTCTTTTTGATCGCATTAGCTGCTGGTAGCGTTGCGTTTTGTTTGTTGTTTTCCGTTGATTGAAAACGAAGAACTGAAACCTCAATATTAGGAGAGGCTGAAATTTCCACGCCGTAATGTTTGGAAAAAGTTAAGGTTTTTTTGTTGTGGTTGTGCGCTTTGTTTCTGTGAATTCCGAACGGATAATGGGTATTGAACATGGTGTTTGATGCTAGACCTTTCTTGAAAATCTATTTTACTTCGCTTGCTTGTCCGTTTTCCTTTTAGCTGGTGGTTGGGAAAATGATAATTCTTTTATATCCATCTCTCTGATTTGCTTCCCCTGAACTTCTGTTGCTGATGAAAATTCCAATTGCTGGCGTTTAGGTTCAGGTTAGAAAGTAAATTGAAGTATGGTTGACATCGTAACTTTGAATGGTGCTGAAATGGAAGACCCTGAATATGAGTCTGCAGAAACAGAGTCCGAATCAGAACAAGATGATGTCAAGTTGGCTGAACCTGCCAAGAATGCAGTATATAACAAGGATGGTTTGCTTGAGAAGCTTGATGATATCAGCTGGCCTAATAATGTTGACTGGATGCAAAAACTCGCGTTTGACATTAATAGAGAGGGAGAGGTTGATGTGAATGATGATCTAACTCGGGAGCTGGCATTCTATACACAGGCATTAGAAGGCACTAGACAGGCGTTTGTCAAGTTCCAAGCTATGGGACTTCCTTTTTTGAGGCCTTCTGACTATTATGCTGAGATGGTTAAATCTGATTCACATATGGTGAAAGTCAAGGGCCGGCTATTGGCGGAGAAAAAGAGGATAGAGGAGGCTGATGAGAGAAAGAAAGCAAGGGAGAGTAAGAAAATAGCGAAAGAGGTTCAGGCACAGAAGCTCAGGGAGAAGGCTAAGCAGAAGAAGCAAGAGTTTGAATCCGTGAAGAAGTGGAGGAAGCAGAGTCAAAACAATGGATTTCCTGGGAATAAGAAAGAGGATGGGGACCTAAATTTGTCATTTGAGGAGGGCCAAGGATTCCAGAGATCCAAGAAGCAGCTGCCTGGTGTGGCTCCTGGAGATCGTTCTGGAGGAAAAGGTGGAAAATTTGGTGGTAAGGGAAAGAAAGGACCAGATAAAAAGAAGAACAGTAGAGAACGGAGAGACTCGAAGTTTGGATTTGGTGGAAAGAAAGGTTTAAGAAAGCAGAACACTGCTGAGACTACCAATGATATAAGAGGATTCAAAAGTGATTCTGGCAGGAAGAGGAAGAGATGAACTGCGCGACTATGGTTCGGGAGGATCTTTATTTTGGCTGAGGACTGGACTAGTTATGAGCTATAACAGTAGTAAGTACATCTTTTCCCTTGATAACATCATTTCTTCCGAGGTGCTTGTTTTTGGTTCAAAGGTTGCTTTTTTTTTTTTTTTTTGGCTGTATTATTTGATGATAAATTTTGAGAACATCCGATTGGCCTTTATGTAAGGGTCTTGATGAAATGGAGAAATCTATTGTAATGTGGCCACTCATGGTATTAGAAGGTAAAGTTATCCAACTAGGCCAACATTTACCAACTGAAACGGCAAGAAAATGCTGCATTCAACAGTGAGTTTGATCATTTTTGCTGCTTCCAACTTTCTTATCGTTTTCTGTTTCTGCAATTTCATCATCGCACTTCTGATTCTCCTTGTAAGTAGCTCCTCCAAAACAAGTGATCTTCAGTCGTTGAAGAAGAAGAAACAGCTACTAATATAACTACAAGCACAAACGACACTGTAAGGATGGATTGCTGTTCAATTGAGATGAATGGAGAATTGGAATAAAGTGTACAAGCAACAGAGCTAGATGAAAACGTCGAAACTGAAGAAGAAGCATAAGAAGAAGGTGACTGAGTTGAAGAATTCATCGAATAAAGTTAACAGTGGCTGGAAAGCAGAAAATTTGGCAAACATTGCTTTAGGCCTATAGCAAAGGAAATCTCTGCATTCTGCTTGCTCCCTAGCTAACAGGCCCAGGAGATGATGATACAATTGCTTCCCTCTTTGGCCCAGTAGCGTTATATTGTGATTCTAGAGTAACTACTTGTCATTCTAACTGTGAACCTAATGAGTTAGAGGCATTTAAGTGATTCGGGAGTACCTACTAGTCATTCTAACTGTGAATCTTTGACCAATGGGATAGAGACATCTAAGCTCGAATGACACACCGCCAAGTGGTTTTGTTAAAACGGGAGGGGAGGGGAAATTCTCATGTGCCTATACAAAGATTAGGGATAACTGCTATAACATGTGTAGTAGTTGTTTCTACACTAACTTAAAATTTGTGACGCAGAAAATCACCTTCTTGGTGCTGATCTATGTATAAAGGAAACTCATCTCTTGCTAGTCTGAATTTTGAACCACGGTGCAGGTCTGGTCTTATTCTCAACAGTAAATGTTGAACAATGAAGCAATACTGGTGTTTAATTTGGAGGGTTATCAGTATCACAATTTTGAGATGAAGGTTAAAATTCCACTAACTAAAGAAAAACCACTGAACTGCAAAAGCAAGCGAGTGAATTTTTGCATTCTTGTGTGACAAGTATGCTTACAGAATCATGATTTTCTCTGAAATGAAAGAAAGCAATTTGGCAACATGTGCTCTCCGAAGAAAGTTCAACATCTTAGTATATAATCTAAACTATCATCATGCAGTCCTAGATTCGGAAAGCTAACAAAATTGCCCCATCATACTCGCGAATCACCAACACAACAATGAGGCAATAGAACATCATCCACCAATGAATTCACTTGCACTTGCTAACATCATCCAACTTGCACCAATGGATTCTGAGTTTTTGAAAGCAAAAATGCATATCTGCACTCTTCAAAGTAGTGTTCAATCTTTTCCTGAGTCTCTTTCACTGCCTTTTGTAGCAGTCAGAGGAAGAACTGCTGGTGTAGCTCTGGGGGGTCATTGCTGTCTGCATGGGTACCAATGCAGTAGGTGTAGAGAGCATAGGAATTTTCATGAGTGTGGGTACCAATGCCAGTAGTTCTGGGGGTCATTGCTGTCTGCATGAGCAACAACACACCCTATATATATAACCAATGTGAAGCACAACTTTACAACGAAGATTTTGATAACTAAGATGGCAGAGACAGAGGCCTCTTAACGTAGAAGGCAAACAATTTCAGTTCCATTTTGCTGGGAAGTACCTGGAACACCTAAAAGGAATTGGAAGCCTACAACTTCCAACGCCACACTGGTAACCCCTCCTGCCAAGTTTACTGTTTCGATTCACTTGAAATGGGAAGAGAAGCCAGGAAAGCCGCTTTCTTCCTTTTTGCAGCCTCAACCACCATCAAGATTTGCACTCTCCCCACCCGAGAGCTCCATCTACCTCTTGTCATCTCCGAAGGATTCTTAGGTTGATCGAACTAATTGGGGGAACATCATTGACCAGATGGTGATCAGACTGAAATCCTTGACACTTATTCCGACATATGACAATCCAGCATGGACGACTTCTATGGTTCAGCTCCTCTTTTGGCAGACAGCTTTAGATTCACGGAATTCCCAAATGCTGCCTCTGAGCAATCACGAACTTTGGAGGCTATGAAAGGTGCACAGTGGGAAAAACCGGCTTGGCCATCTTCTGAAAGTGATACCAGCACATATGCAACAGAAGAATCCCTACCGGTGTGGCTCTTTGTTATCTCCGCGCTCGGATCACCTTGAAAGGGTTCGCTGCTCTGAGGAAGGGGTTTACACAATTCATTCAACTAACAAGATCAAGGACCTCTGGCTGTCAAAAGGACTACACTGCAGAATAACTAGGCTAGCCACCCCTGGAGAGCTGATAATGATGAGCCAAAGACGAAGTTACGAGCGGAAAACCATGGAGATGCACACTCAGCGTCTGAAAAAGGTAAAGCTCTATTCCCCCCTGTAATAAATTTGCATCTGAAACTGCAACTAGCATCGCTAAACAGAAGCTAGAAATTCTTTTCACCAGACTATGATTTGTTGGAATCCATTTCCTCTCCAAACAAAGCATGCATATTTGAATAACACGTACACACACATGACAAAAACTTGGACAGTTTTCATTGGAAGAAAACCAAGAACAGAAAGGCATCGCACTGCTGCATATATGGACCTATTGATATTCTCAGCAAATTTCAAGTGAATTATGCAGCTGCAACTGAAAGTTATGTAAAGCAAGAGACCTTTCAATACAACATACATAGGACTCTGAAGAGATGTGGATACGCAACTAAAAGGGCCCTTTGTCTCTGTTCTTCAAAAAATATAGAAAACCACCGTGACATCTGATGCTCCATATATTTGTAGTCATAAAGTAAATCCAGGTGAAGAACAAATGTACTTCAGTCGAATATAATGTTGTAGTTATACCTGAAAGAATAAAAAATCACTCTCCTGTGCTTCTCAACTGGGAGCTGTACTAGTTCCCACAATTTTGCGTATGCGGTCTGCAACAAGTGGAATATCCTTACTATCTAGGGTAGTAAAACAACACCTGAACCATCCAGGTTCAATGCAATGACAAGCTGACCCAGGAGTAGCATTGATTTTAGCTGTGCTTAACAATTTATCCCACAGTTCAAGCTCACCTTTCTCGTTGTAAGGACTGATAAATCTACTCATGTTAACCCAACAATACAGACCTGCGCTACTCTTGGTGAATTCTAGTCCCAATTGCTCTAGGCGTTCGACAAATAAATCGTGAATGGCTTGAATTCTCTGTTTATTTGTCCGCAGAAAGTTCTCAGTAAACCTGGAATCTGATAGAATAGAAACTAAAAGGCGCTGGGTTGGAGCTGAAACTGAAGAAAATCTTGTCAGCTTTCTGGAAGCAGCTAAAACATTTTCATTGAAAGAATATATGACCCCTACTCTGAATCCTGGAAGACAAAAATCTTTGGACAAACCATATATTATATGAACCCTATCTTTGTCAACATCTTCGGAGTCAATAATCTCGGCCATACTTACGAATGGCTCATCCCCATATACCGAACCTGCAAATATTTCATCTGCAATAATATGAAGGTTCTTTTCTGTAGCAAACTCTACGAGGCCCAATAACGTTTCCCGATTCAGCAGGTTCCCAACAGGGTTAGAGGGATTAGAAATGAGAATTCCACGAACTTTTTGGCCTCTCTTTCTGGCCCGATTATATGCCTGATCCAGAGAATTGATACTTAAGGCAAAGTTATCTGAGCTTCGACATGGTACCGGAATGAGTTCAACGCCTGTCCGCCACTGAACATCTCGGTCAAAACTGCAGATTAATGATCAGGTTAGGCATATGCCTCAAAAATCAGGGAGGGAAAGGCATAGACAGAAGATGATTGCGATGAAATATATTTTCCCAACAGTTATATTTAAAAAAATATATGAAATAATTTATCAATTTGAATTCCTGCAACTTACTCAAACAATAGAAACGGTAGAAATAAAGTATGAATACATTGTATATACACATATATATTTACACTGTACACAGTTTATACATATACACATACATAGTATAAATATATTTGTATAGGCCTTATACACTTAGAAAAGTCACTGGTTTAGTAGCGTAGAGGATAAAGCCGTTAGGAGCATTATAGCCGTTGGGGCTTTCTAGCGGTTGGCAGGATAGAGCCACTTGAGGCTCCTGTTAAGAGCCTTTATAAGAGGCAATTTCTTATACATGTTGAAACTTAACTTGATGGATAATATATTCACAATTCTCTATATGATATCAGAGCTAAACTAACTCTGCTACTCGTCACAAACTAATTCTGCTAATGTTTAAATTCAAATATAGTCACACTTACATCTTCTTCTACTGCCTCTGAGCGCACTGAAACCATCTCCACTCCAGATCAATGATCAGAAGCAGGTTCCTATGACACTTCTGTCCTGGATGATTCTTATACTAACATTACCAGTCACAAATTCAATGGTGACAACTTCCTCTCTTTAGAGGAGTTGAAATGTTTGTGACAGGTAATATGATACGGCCAAAGGAAGATAAAGATGGAGGAATTTTTGAAAGATAATTCAAAGGAATTTTGTAAGTCAAATGCAAGATAATTCAAGATAAAGTCTCAACCACCTTTTGAAGATATCTCCAAGCTTATCCAAACATCAAAATTGATCCCCAAAGTCATCAAATTAATGAAAACAATCGGCTGACTTCAGAGAGACAAGAAAAACGTCATTTTCAAGATAGTTTTTAGGGATTTAGTAATTTATCTCATTTCAAACTTTTGATAGAATTTTTAGGATAGAGTTTATTTTTCTTTTTGATTGTTTTAGGCTAAAATTTCAGCCTTTTTATTAGTATTGGTCGCTGGCCACAGAACAACAGTAACGACATATTTTTATGAATCAAATTTGAGTTTTGGTTTTCTCTCCCAAAAGGGTGAAACCTTGTTTTCTTGATTTTGCACTAAAAATCAAGGCTAATATCTCTCAACTTGAGCAAATTGAGGGTGATTGCCAAGGGTTGAAGTGACCGTCTAGGAGGGCCTATCGAAGGTTTGCCTACAAACGCACACTTGAATCTAAGGTATTGCTTAAGCCGGCGATTTCGACACAACGGAAGCAAGGAGAAGTTTACTTCTTTGTGCCTAAACCCTTGTGGAAAGGTTGTTGGAGGTGGAAGAGTGAATCCTATCCGTGTCAGCTTGCATCATAATATCCTCAAGTTTTGAGGATCATACAAATAGTATCAAATATGTAAGTAAAAGAATACTTGTATGGTTTAAAATAGTCACCAAGGACGTGGTTTAGGAAATTTTCTAAAACAGTAAAGAAATACCAGTTTATTCAAAGTCATAGTGATCATACACTGTCTACTAAGACTTCAGTGGAATGAAAGCTTAATATTTTGATTGTATATGTTGATGATATTATTGGAACATGAGATGATCTTCAAGGAATACAATTTATTAAAGTTCAGTGATCTAAGCAATTTGAAATGAAAGATCTAGAAACGCTAAGGTACTTCCTAGAAAAGAAGATCGCAAGGAATAAAGATGGTACGAGTATCTATCAAATAAAATATATTTAAGATCTAGTAACTGAAACTAGAATGCTGTGATGTAAACCTGCAAGCACACCAGTTGAACGAAGACACGAAGACATAAGCCCAGGGAACTGTGAGATAATACTCACTGACATGTTACAGTACCATAAGTTGGTGCCTGGTTGGCAAGTTAATATACTTGTCACACAAAAGACCACATATATGTTATGCTATAGGTTTTGTTAGTCAACTTATGTATTACCCTACTGATGAAATCTACAAGTTGTTTGAGAATTCTTAGGTATTTAAAGAATGCACCAAGACAGAGGCTGTATTTCCAAAAAAAACAAAGATAAATCCATCCAGATATTCACTGATGCTGATTGGGTTGTGTCTAAAATTGATATGAGGTCAACTAGTGGTTATGCAACATATTTATGGGGAAATTTAATGACATGGAGGAGCAAGAAGCAAATTGTTGTCTTTAGAAGTAGTGCAGAAGCTGAATTAAGGGCATTAACACTTGGACTATGTGAGGGTTATGGCTAAAGGAAGTATTGGATGATATTGAACAAAGAATTTCACTGTTTATAAGTACATTCTGTGACAATAATTTTGTTATAAGTACGGCAGAAAACCCTGTGTAGCATGATAGAACAAGACTTGTGGAGATAGACACGCGCTTCATCAGAGAGAAGAGTTATTAGATTGAAGCACATTTCTACCAAGGATCAGATTGCAAATATTTTAACAAAACCTGTATCTATTAGGATTTTCCGAACTCTACTGCCCAAGCTTAGTTGTATAAACATATATGCAACTAAGGTTGAGGAGGAATGTAGAAATACAGTATAAATACAATGTATATACACATATACGTATATATTGTATACATAGTTCATACACATACACATACATAGTAGAAATATACTTGTATAGGCCTTATACACACTTAGGAAAGCCACTGATTTAGTGGCCTAGAGGATATAGCCATTAGGAGCATTATAGTCGTTGGGGCTTTCTAGCCATTGGCAGGATAAAGCCACTTGAGACTCCTGTTAACAGCCTCTATAAGAGGCGATTCCTTGTACATTTTGAAACTTAACTTGATGAATAATATATTCACAACATTGAGAGAATATCTCGGATCGTGTTAGCAGCAATAGGTAAAAAATAAAGGAGAATAAAATTTCTAAATTCTTTCATATATCCATATCAGCTTAGTCAAGTAAGGTAATATCAGAAGGAGCATTTGACAAACGTAGTAAGAATGTGAATAAGATTTTGGATCTACTGGAGCAATAAATGAGATTCCCTGTTTTGAACAACATGATCCGGATCCCTCCCTCACCTCTTTATACACTTCAGAAATTGAATGTACACAAAGGAAATTTTGCTCACTAAAGAGATACATAGAAGTATTACCCTGGGTAGTAAGGTGTAGGAATAAGGAAAGCATTTCCTTGGTCAGCCAAAGAATAGCAAAGTATCTCAACTGCAGGGGTGGCACCAGATGTAAATACTAATTGCGAAGGATTGAATGACACTGCTCCTCCCATTGCCTGGGTCATGAAACCTGACATGGCCTGTAGATAAGAGCATGTAAACACTAGCAATTCAATGCAATAAAATTGGAACTTCAGGGTTTGAATGCTAAATCACAGGATTGCAGTAAGTTTTCCAGACTGTTACCCAGCGGTCGAGTCAAGTTTGATACTCTGAGGGAAGAACTTCAGATTGTTTTATAGGGATATTTAAATGAATGCATACGATATAGGTAGCACCAGAATATATTTCAAATGTTGGGGTTATGCCCCAGTAATAACATCTTCCGAGTTCACTTAGGCGATGTAAGTAGTCAAACATGCACCTAAGTACACTCAGAAAGAGGCACCAGTTAACACATACTCCTCCATTGATGTTGCCACTTGACACATTACATTCCTTAAGAACTTGAAAAAGACAAACTTGATGCTGCAATAGCCAAACCACCAGGAAGAGAAATGTTACCACTTTAAGCTCAATCAGTCCATCAGAAGGTTGGTAAGTAGCAATGCCATTAACATCCAATCCACCAACTCCTCCGAGCAAAGAATCACTCAAGTTCTTAGACAGCCATTCCTCGATTAAATCCAACGATAACTGAAACAAATTTGCAAAAGCTAAACAAATTACCAAAAAGAACCTCCTAAAAGGCATACACTGATTAAATAAACAAACGTAATGAGAACAACAATGACATAAAAAGAAACCTTACTCTATTTTCAGACAATCCAAGCTGAATAACACCGTCCGGATTATCCACCGCATCGTAAGGATCTTCTCTAGTTCTATCTAAACCTATATAGTACGGAGAATCATTAGGCTTAGCAATCAAACTAGCCCTAGCAGACAAAAACACTCGTCCACGACTCGTTAAATTAGAACGGGAAGACGCGCGAGTCAACTCGGGGATGTTGGAGGTTGACGTCGAAGGCAACGGAGGGTCGGAAGAGGAGGAAGGCGGAGGAGGAGAACGACGGCGTTTTAAGTAGAACTGAAGGAAATAGAAAAGTGCACAGGGGATCAAGGATCCGAATAAGAAGCCGGCCCTGCCATGGACTACACCTTGTAAGGGGACTACTAGCCTCATAATGGTGACTGCGTATGCTCTTACTTGTGAAGGAAGTTTCCGGCGGATTGATTATCTAGAGAATATAGGCATCCCGATCTCCATCTCCGGCCACCACAATTAGATAGTCAAAAAGAAGAACAGATGACTTTGAAGCCAAGTTTAAAGGCGGGGAGATGCTTAAAAGTTTATTTTATTTTATTAAATTACAATATTCGAACTTATAGTTGTGTAGATGATTTAAATCGAATAATTTATGTTTGTACGTAGTTGTTACTTAGTTTGTTCCCTTTTACAAATTTATAACAGATTTCAATTTAAGTCACTCGTAGGATTTAGGATTTATAACAGATTTCAATTTAAGCCACTCATAGGATTTAGGATTGCGGGGCCGAACCAAATACTAGGTTTTTAAATTTGGATTTGTTGCTCACAAGCTGTTCAGCTCGGTTCTTTTAGCTAAATGAGCTTTAGGATTGGTTCGAATCCGATCGATAACACTATAAGTGTTTGAACGAGCCGAACAGTTTGGCTCGTTTAACTAAACGAGCTCAAGTAAGTGTTCGAATTCGGCTTGTTTAAGTAAAATTAACGAACGAACTCGGATCAAATACGAATCGAACTCGAATAGTTTGTGAACTGTTCGGTTCGCTTAACACCCCTAATTGTTGGCCCATCATATAGCTCAGTTGGTACTCGGGTTGTGATTTGCTCCAAGAGATCAATAGTTCAGATCTATGGACACGCACAATGTGGTATTCAACTGCTGCTAGGCCGAAGGTCTGGTCTACAGAGGACACCTTATGTGGGTCACTGTGTAAGTCATCATCCAGCATAAGAGGCCGATGAGCTCCTGATTTATTCCATAATGCTATTTACAGCTGGACTAGTGGGAAGTCTTATGACCAGAGAATAACCTTTTGCTCCAATGTTTTAAGATTGCTTAACTGGGTCTCGCTTATGGTACTCTTTTTTTTTTTTAAGAAAAAACGGATCTTAATATATATCAGAAAGATTTTACAAGGCAGACCCAAAACATGGAGGCAGCCCAAAAGATCAGTCCTACAAGACTCATGAACCAAATAGGAAGTAAGGGGACAACCCAAGGAACAACACAACACCCCACCCGGCCCAGACCAAACTAGTAGCAGTCGGGTCAAGGTGTCCTTAAATTTTCCAATGATTGTAACTACCCATAAGTCAGTGCAATCAATGCCTATTAACTGGTTCCAACAACCCGTATGTTCCCCATGCCTGGAGTGGAGCGAGGCAAGGGAGAGGAACCAGAGCTTCATCCAACTCCTACTTTGTCTTGCTCACTCCACAGAGTGCTTATGGTACTTTTTCACTTGGCAGTATTATGCTCTTTAAGTACAAGAACATACTTATCATCTGGTACAAATGTGTGTATTCCTTTCAATAAAATACATTTCTTTTTTTTTTCATTAGACAATTTAAACAGTATTTTGTGAATACGGATTTCACTAAACCATAAAGTTTCAATCAATATATTGACACAATAAGTTTCACAATAACAAAAATTAACCCATTGTGTTAGAGGCTCTTGTCTATAGCAGGATATAGAGAGGTCGGATGTACGTAACTATACTCATGTGTTAAAAAACACACAGAGGTTGTTTCTCGATGACTTATAATGAAAATTGCGTCAAGCTGTGTCGATCAAATGCTACTTCACAATATAAGAAAAGCAGTCAATTTTTAGTGAGTCGTTTTGATTTATTCCAACATATTACAAAGTCAATAAAAATTGTGTCATTAACTCTATTGAAAATGGAAAATCCAAAAAGTTCCAGATTCACATTTCCACAACCATTCACTTCATAATTGGCAAGTATCACAATAATAAAACCAAATAAAACAATCCCCACCGTCCGTTATAGTTAAAACCATAAATCCATACCGTCAAAAAGTATCATTTATATACCTGAGAAAAAATGATCATATATAGATAGAGTAATAGTCAGAGTAACATGCTTGCTCACATCTTAACGTCTTACTCGAGATATTCAGAAGACTTGTCATAATCTTTTTCTTCATGAGTATTATTCCTGCCTTTGTTGGCAGATTCAGCTATAAATGAAACTATGAGATGTTCTTTATCAAAGAGTATCACTTCATCTAGTATTACCTATGTCTTCATCCTTGTATATAGACATCCAACCTTTGTCTTAGAAGAGAAAAGTATCTTTTAAAAAGAGGCTTTAACTTATTTTCTAATTTATGCATAATTTTGCACCAATTCTTGACGATAGCTTTTGATGTCATTGTGATATAGTGAATATGATTGATTTTGATGTCGTTGAGATATAGTGAATATGATTGTTTTGGGATATAGTTGTTAATATATCACCTTCGGCAAGAAAGAGAGGCATTCAGTTCCTATAAGTCGGATTTCTTTCTGCCCATGTCCCAATAGGAAGATAGGAACATTGGTTGCTGAAGAAAATTATTACTTCTATTATCATATCCATGAGCTATGGCTAAATGATAAAGGTCGAAATTCTGCCCTAAAAGAGCTAGGAATTAGATGACTCAAGAAACAAGTATCAAACATGCAATTTACTTAAAGCAGACAGGTCAAGTGCTACACTATAGTAGTTGACATTGTTTAATAGATAGAATCTGGACAATAGTGTAATCCTAGCATAATATGAAGGGTCGGATAGAAATATACTTCATCTTTCTTGCAGGCACCAGCATTTTTGCATCAGCTCCCAGCATGAAGTACTTCTACAATCCTATCCCATTCCAGTTTCAAGGGGATAGATCAATGAGAAACAAAATTTGGGATGATATTTTCACATAATCTGAGTGGGATCTAGACTAAATACAAAACTCAAAGTGTGTTCTTCGATATAACTTCCCGGAAATTAACAAGCCACTGCGCGTCAGAGGAATTGTTATCTGGCCGGGCTATTTGATGCATCAGTTTACGTTCCTGTTGGCCTTTGTCAATCACAAACTGTGCATAGTCGACCTGTATTGGAGGAGCCAAACAGAGCTTTTCTGAAGGGGGTGGAAGTAAAGACACGAGCACCCTGGCGACCTCCTGCATTGTTGGCCTCTCAGATGGATGAGGCCTTGTGCACAGCAAAGCCAGTTGGAGAACCTTTTTGACGTGGAGTTGATTCATGCATGTCACAGACACCTCCGGATCAACAGCCTCCATCACCGTGTCATCATCAGTTTTTGACAAAATCTGTAAAAATACGGAGTCTTGTTAATGATTTTGATTAATTGCTACCGAATATTACATTTGCTAGCAGGAGAGCATTACCATCTGGTGCAAGTTTGCGTCATGTTCAACTGGCTTCTTCCCAGTCAGCAACTCTAGAAGAACAACACCAAAGCTATAGACATCTGATTTTTCAGTAAGCCTAGAAGTCCTCGCATACTCTGGATCTATGTAGCCTATGGTGCCAAGAACATAAGTTGACGCGTGAGTTTTTGCAGCAGATATGCATTTAGCAATACCAAAGTCCGAGAGGCGGGCCTCAAAGTTCTCATCCAACAGAATGTTTGATGATTTCACATCTCTGTGAACAATTTTTGGATCACAATCATGGTGAAGATAGGCAAGCCCTTCAGCAGCTCCAACAGCTATCTTCAACCGTGTCTCCCAGTCCAGTTTAACCTTCTTATATGGGCCTGCAATCGACAGTAACCAAGAGTTCTCTCAGCGCAGTTGAAGACAATGTATAACATGGGCAAACATATTATATATGGCTTGAAGAAGTATATGTGTGCGTGACGATAATAAAAGAAGATAAAACTAACCATGAAGAAGATCCCAAAGAGAACCATTAACCATGTACTCATAAAATAGGAGGTTCCCAAGGGGGGAAAGCGAATAACCATGCAAGCTCACAAGGTTCCTGTGCCTGATGCAGCCAATTGTTGCCAACTCGGTCTCAAACTCTTTCAGATTGTTTGCGTAGTGAGTATAAAGTCGCTTAACTGCAATTGTTTGGGAATTCTTCAACACACACTTGTAAACTGCACTTGATGCACCATATCCTACAATGTACTTTTCGCTGAACTTCTCAGTGCTTCTCAGTATATCATCATAAGTGTGAAAGGCCATATCCATGTGCAGAACCACAAGCTTAGGTGGACCTGATTGGAGAAAAATTGAATAAAAATCTTGCAAGTAACCAATGAAAATGCTAATAACAAATTGTCAGACCATTAGTCTACCTTGCATGCACATCCCAGATCCCTTTCTTAGTTGCATTGCAGGGGAGGATTTGTAAAGAGCAACTATCACCATGGTTAAAAGAGCAATGAAGCCTAATGTCAAGCAGACAACTGCCGTTGTGGAGAATAAAGCTGCAATCACAGCACAAATCCTTGCATATTACATTCAGGACCAAGAGAACAGCTCATGTTTTCCAATAGAAGCAAAACTCAATGCAAGGCACGAAGTACGGCAATAAATGGATAAATACCTTTCGACTTCGCTAAACGGGGATTGCATATTGAACCAAGCCAGTTCCCACATAGCAGCGGATTACCAATGAAACTGGAATATTACAAAAAAAGGTAACGTAAAAAGAAGTTTCAAGAGTGATCAAAAAAAACAATAGCAACTGATGTATACCTGTCAGGAATAAATCGGGAGAAATTTTTATCAACAGGAACCACTCCAGTAAAGTTGTTGTAAGAAATGTTCCTAAACCAGAAGTCATTAATGAGAGTAGCTGCTTTATGCACATAAACTTCTGGCTATTGCTAGGTGAACTTACAAAGTTGCAAGACTCAAACAGCTGGTTAGTTGATCAGGAATTTCACCACCAAGATCATTATTGTCTAGAACACTGGGGCAAAAAAAACAATTAATACAAGGTGATTAAAGCATCAGATGATGGTAAGTATAACCACCATGAATCTATTAATTATGAGAGTTGCACAGATAACATCAACTCACAGTGATGCAAGGTTTTGCAGTGGACCCAACTCTTTGGGAATACTTCCAGAAAGCTTGTTATGTGATAAGTCACTATAATAGTCAAAATATTAGGAATCTATCTACCAGTGGCCATGACTCTTAATTCTAAGAAGTAACATATTATAGACTCACATAATCTGTATGCTTCTGAGGTTTCCAAATTCCTCCGGTAATGGTCCGTCAAGGTTATTGCGACTCAGGTTCCTGCAGAAAAAAAAATATAGCCAAATTACATACATTGTCAATACTTAGACATATCTGATTATCATAAGGTTCATAAAGTTCAATCTCTTACATCGTAAGAAGGTGCTCCATATCACCAATGGAAACTGGAAGCGACCCAGAAAATTCATTACTGGAAAGATCCCTGAAAAAGAAATAAGCCACATCAGGTAACAAAAAGAAACAAAAAATGAAGAAGAAGAAGAAGGGGTTTCTCAGAGGCAGGACGCTTAAGAGTTGATCTAGAAACTTACAGGGTATCTAAATTAACGATACGACCAAGTTCTGTGAGTATGCTGCCCTCAAATTTATTTGATGAAAGATTCCTGTGTGCATTAGAGATTTGATTGTCAATAATCAGGCAAATCAAAACAAACATGAACGACAAAATGCAAACAGAACATACAGATATGTCAAGCTCTCCAAATTCTGAAAGCCAAGTGGAATAGACCCGTTTAAGCGATTTCCATGAACATTGCTTCGGGTAGACAAGGTAGAGCACATAATAAGTTAAGATACTGATACATGTGGTTGTAACCTGAAGAAAAGTTTCTAGTTGCTATGCAAATCAGGACATCTTACAACTGATTCAAGGCAGTGCAGGAGCTGATGTTTTCTGGTATTGGACCTTCAAGAAAGTTGTTTGCTAAATTCCTGTAAAGATCAATGGGACAACCGTAAGATAAGAAAAAAAAAGTCTGAAAGATTATAAAGAAGCTGTTAACATCAATTTTAATCAAATATTATTCACAAGATATGGAACAGGGATCAGAAAATCTCACAGTTCAAAAAGCTGTTCCAGTTTTCCAAGTTCAGCTGGGATTTGACCAACAAGTTGATTGTCATTCAATTGTCTACAACCAAGGTAAAGATTCAAAAATTGCACACAAAGCAAAACTGGAAAAGAATAATATTGATAGGTTCAACAGTGATATTGTGTTTCTTACAAATAACTAAGCTTTGACATATTGCCAAGTTCAGATGGAATTGACCCCGTCAGCTTGTTGCCATGTAAGTATCTGTTAAAATAAACTGGAATTCAGCTCAAGAACATAATATAAATGTCTAAACTTCATTCAACAATGAACTCACAGCTTTCCAGTGTAGGATAAGTTCCCAAGAATTGGTGGGATTGGTCCAACAAGTTCATTTTCACTCAAATCCCTGAAAATGCACAAAGAGATAATTCAATTTCTAGAATCACTGAAATAATGCTCCACTGGATGCTTCTTTCTCAACCATTATACACAAGCATTAAAAAAAAACATGGACTTACAGAACAGCAAGAGCTTGCATAAGACCAATCACCTCCGGTATCTTCCCGGTCAGCTTGTTTCCTTGGAGAGATCTGTCAAAATTGTAACCAAGAATGATGAACACCAATAACAAAGCAGAAGTTGAATACAAAGAGAATGCAAAAGGAATGCTGTTTTCCTTGCCAGGCAAGATTTCATACTCACAGAGTTGCAACTTGTAGGAATCCCACATTGTAAGGGATCTCTCCAGTGATCTGATTGTAAGATATATCTCTGAAATTAAGATGAACAACATTAACATCAAGTCACACCACTGTTATCGAACTATGCTAGAATACATAAGCAAATCAAAATAACTTACAAAATCTCAAAGCTGGTGCAGTTGCCAATACTCTCAGGAATTACCCCGGTCAGATTATTACCTCTGACATCACTAAAGCATCAAGAAATTTCAGTTATAAAAAGCAACAGATAAAGTACCTAAGAGGCACAACATAATTTTTGGGGAATAAAAACTTCTTGGAATAATAAACGAGAGAACCAGTGAAAGGAAGAACTACTCACAAATACCAAAGGCCAGTCAGCTGGCAAATGTCGGGGGAAAGGGTTCCGGTTAAAGAATTGCCACGCAAACCGCTGAGAGCACAGTGTATAAGCATAAGCAACTGTTTTTGAACAAATATTGTAAAATATTCTGGTTTGTTGTCCCACAGGTCAGTAAGCATCTAAGACATACACATATTGCAAAACTTCATTCCAGTATATCAGCCTTGGTATTTCACCCATAAGCTGGTTAAGAGCAAGATCACTGTAAACATGAACAAATCAATAGCTTTCTGTTAGTATAGGTAGCAGAGATTTGTATGAAAAACAGTAATTGCCATGAGCAAAATGTTTGTATAACCATTACCTAAGGAAAAGATAATGTGTATCTTAACCAAAACTAAACCTTGGCCTTCAACAAAAAGAAAAAAATAACAAAATATCTAGGAGATCAACTTACAGAATTTTTAGGTTAGGGATTTGGGTTAATGTGGCAGGGATAGGACCAGTCAACTGGTTGTTCTTCAAGTTTCTGTAAGAGAGCTAGTTTTACTTGTAAAATTCAGGCAAATATATGTTCGAAAAAGTGCACAGCAGAGGGAAATAAGATTTGACACCATACTCACAGTATCTCAAGCTGTTTGAGCTTTGAAATTGAAAAGGGTATATCCCCATACAGCAAATTATCAGACAAATCCCTGAAATATCAAATATGGCAATGAATAAACATATTTAACTGATGACCTTTGAGTTAAAAGGTTTCTCAGAGAAATTTTAAAACAAAACTATAGTTTCAGCAAGCTTACAGGAGTACTAAAGATGCACAGTTCCCTATTTGATCAGGAATTTGACCAGTTAACTTATTTCCCTGCAAATCCCTGATATTTAAAACAAAGAAAGCATCAGGATCAAGAGAAACAGCAGTAAGAGAAATATCAGGAATAGTGAGGTCCATACAGTTCCAGCAAGCTCTTCAAATCTCCAATGGCTGGTGAAATCTCCCCGCCCAAGTTCAAAGAGGATAAATTCCTACGATTATTTAACAAGAAAATTCACCATAAACATATACCTAAGGGCCAACAATGGCAAAAATTTCACAGATAATGCTTTAAGAGGGGGGGGGGGAGAGAGAGAGAGAGAGAGAGAGAGAGAGAGAGAGAGAGAGAGAGAGAACCTACAGAGCAACAACAGACAAGCTGACATTGCCACAAAGCACCCCTCTCCAGGAACAGAAATCTTGATTGAGAGTATCATCCCAGTCCAAGAGCACATTAACCACATTGCTGAAAGAAGCCTTGATGGACATAAGTGTTTTTGCTGTCCATCATAAAAGAAAAACAATAAAAAAAAGTCCCAAGAAAAGGGTCAGCACTTTTTAATATAACCATCTTAAAGATGAGTTCCTTATCCATTTCTTCTACAAATATTATTGTTCATGCAAAAAAACCCCAAAAAGATGAAGTAGTAATCATGAACCAAAAAGGAGACCCATGCCAGTTTTTCTAACTTTAGGAGACAAGAACTTTATGACATACTAAAAATGCGTGGGGGAAATGAAAAATAAATTACCCCAACCAACTTTCTTGATAGAGTATAACTAACCAGGCAGTTGGGAGATTAAAATAATGTTCAAACACCTTAACAATTTCTTGTGGGTCATCCTTATTATAATCCACCAAGAAGAATAAGCCTGAAACACAAATTCAGCTGAAAAGAAAAGACTTTTAAAGGTCACCTTCATCACTCAGGGGAAAACCAAGAGGAAGAACCAGTAGCAGAAACATAAGAAACAAAGTTCTTGAAGAATCCCTCATCTTCTTCTTCTGATTACAACAATGCTGTGAAACAAAGTAATGAACTTTACAACAAAAAACCCCAACAGTGCGGCTGGTAGAAGGAGGAGAAAGAGATGGGATTCAGAGAAAGGCAGGCATTCTCTGAAGAACCATTGCATTCTAGAAAAGGATGAAATAACAAAGAGGAAATGTCGTCAAAGAGGCCCATAATGTATGAATGTGTTTATAGAGACATGGAGAGAGAGAGGGAGAGAAGCAGAGAGAGCAGCATATAGGTGTGCAGAGAGGGGGCAGTGGATGAGGAGCAGGCGTTTGGCGTGAACTGTAAGGCAGAGAGTGAGTGAGTAACTAAGAACAAATTAAAGAGGGCTCTCGACGTTGGCGTTTAATGTTTGAACAGCCCTTGTCGTTTTCCCTATATTTATCATGCAAAGAGAAAAAAAGTTTAATTCCATAAGGTCCATATTATTAACTAATGAGATTAACTAATGACATTGTCCAAATGGTTTTGATGTCTCGCTTCTTGTCCCAAACAAGATTTTAACTTTTTTTTAGGTAAGCATATGTTATCGGAGATCCAATGCTTGCAGCGTAGCGGGCCTTTGACACCTGACTTTCATCCATATCTCGCGGTGATAAACTATTGAGATGAACTCATGTAAGTAAGAAATCTGATCGACCAAATCATTATACTTGAAAGAGACCGTAATTCTATTTTTATATTTCATTGATTAAAAAATCAATAGTCAAATATCTAGTACCCAATAGGTATGATTAATATTAAATGAAATATGCACACGTAAATGCAAGTAGGAATGTCAGATTTTGTACTATAAAATAACTCAGTTTGTATTCAGGTTAGAATTTGCACCAAGAAGTCAAGAATTCGATTCCAGAGACACACACAGGTCTGTGTTTCACTGTTGCTTGATCGAAGGTCTAGTTTGTAGGGGACACTTTATGTGGGTCACTGCATAAGTCTACACCCAAACTAGAGACCGCTGAGCTCCTGATCCACAATCTTATTGTTGCTAGGAAGATAAAGGTTCTCAGGATCCGCATATGACCTTTTGCTCCATCAATCTCACATTTTAAAAAGATCACCTTCATTTGTATTCTTACATATTTTGGGAGATTTAAAAAAATTAGAGATTTACTAAAAAACACCATTAAAAAGGTTTTGGGGGATTCGCACCCAGCACCCAAACGTTGGTCAAATAATCCACTTAACACTGAAACGTTTCGAAACCTCACTTGGCACCCAAACGTTGTCAAAATTGACTCAATTAACACCAGAAAACCGGCTGTTACCTTTGACTTTTTAAATGATACCGTTGACTGAACCAAATTGATTGCAATTCACGTGATTTACCGATTTTACCCCTGATTTATTTGATTTGGCGGTAGAATACCCAAACCGTCTGGCTTCCACCTATTCCTCTTTGCACACTTCCCCGCGTTGTTCTCTCTATCCCCTGCTCCCCTGCGATTTTTCTTCTTGCATGTGCAGATTTAGTACTTTGCTCATATATTTGCTGCAGTTGCTGCTAATATCTCGTTGATTTAGTGCGTGTTGGAGGGTACCTGGAAGACAATGAGTTTGAGACTACCTAAGCGACGAGATGAGCCTCCTCCCGTTTATTATAAGATTGAAATCACCCTTGTGTAAAGATTTTGTTTTTACTAGATTTTTAGGCATAAGCTGCATATTGTGTTCTGTAATTTGGAAATTTAGAGGATTAATGGTTGTAGACCCTTTCCATTTGCATGCGTGGAGATATTGTGGATGCTACGAACAATATTTGGGATGAAATGAAAATTTTTCCACTGTTCCCAGGCGTTTTTGTTGGAAACATATTTTTTGTCCAAGTATGATGAAAATCAGTGATCTTTATGTGCCATTGTCTATTTTGCCTCATGCATGTCAAGGTTTTGTGGAGTCCAACAATTTTTTTTTAAATTTTCGTTTGTGCAATGCCTTGTTATTTATTATGCAAATGTGTTTTTGATTCTGCATTTGTCAAACCCCGATGTTGTTTTGTAATTTTTTTTACTCTGTGTTTGTAAACTGGTTTGAAATTTTCTTGTGCTCAATGATTTGCTTCACAGCTCCAAACAGTGGGCAATCCACACTCATTGTGCATTATGGGGGGCTGTTGCTTGCATTTGCCTAGGGCAAACTATACTGGGGTGACTGTTTCGTGTATGATTATGTGGAGGAGGATGAGATATCATTAGTGTACTTGGAGCAAATGTGTGAGGAAAATGGGGTATTAGGTAAGAAAAAATATTATATGGTTGAGGGTCACAAGTTTGTTATGTTATCAAATGATGGGGCATTATACAATGCTGCTAAGGAAAGCCCAATGGCAACAAGGATTCTTGAATTGTATGTTGAACAGTTGGTTGATCAGGTTAGTAACTTTCCCTTGGCCAATGGAGTCTTGTGGTCAGGAAATGGGTGTTGGTGGTGCACATAAAGATGCTGAGGGGGAGTCTGATGAGTATGAGTACAGTGATGGGGAGGGTGGAGACATTGAGGGAGAGCACCATAATGAGGTGGAAAATGTTGAAGAAGATGTGGTGTATAATTCTTGTGATGAGTCTGAGTACAATGCTGAGGGAGTAATGGATTCAGATTTAAGCTTCAATGAATATAGTAGGATGATGATGAAGATGATTCTTTAGTTAGTGAGGGTGTGGATGGTGTAGATGATAGAGATGATGCATGTGTTAGGGAGGGTGGGGATGATGGTGATGGTGGAGATGATGCATTTGTTAGTGACGGTGGTGTACATAATGATAATGATGTATCAGATGAAGGAGGTCCAGACATAGCTAACAGTGATGGTGAGGATCAACTTACGATTAGGATGTTTAATCCTAACCGTGATATGAAGAAGCCTGAGTTTTTTTGTGGGCTTAGATTTTCTGATGTGCAAATATTTAAAGACGCTGTGAAGATGTACTCAATAAATGTGGGGAGGGCCAATCGTTGTATCTAAGAGTGACAAGGGCAGGTGTCTTGTTAGGTGTAAAAATGACGGTTGTGAATGGTTTGTGAGGTTAGGTTTGGATAGGAGACATGGAAATTATGTGATTAGGGCAATGAACAAAAAGCACACCTGTAGTTGTACAGTTCGAAATACAGCAATAAGATCAAGCGTAATTGCAAAAGTGTACGTGGATGAGTTTGCTGCAAACCCAAATTTGAACTTGACTGCTTTTAGACAGAAGGTAATGAAAGAGTTGAGGTGCAATGTGAGTAAAAGTCAGGCATATAGAGCAAAGGAAAAGGCATTGGATTTGATTAGAGGAATGCAGGAGGATGAGTATAAACTTATATGGCCATATATTGAGAAGTGAAGAGGACTGATCCCAGTGCAACCATGTGTGTGACCACAAGCACACCCTCAAACGATTCAGTTCCTGTGAGGGAAGAAGATGTCATACTAAGAGAAGCAACATACCTCTAGTGATGGACCAACCTAGATTCCAGAGGCTACATTGCAGTTTTACTGCAATGAAGCATGGAATGCTGAATGGCAATAGGAAAATATTTGGTATTGATGGTTGTCATCTGAAATCAAAGTATGGGGGAATGCTGCTCACAGCTGTAGGTATTGACCCAAATAATAACCTATTCCCCATAGTCCATGCAGCAGTTGAGGGTGAGAATAAGGAATCTTGGGCTTGGTTTCTTTGGAATTTTAAGGACGGATTTGAAGTTGGTGAGTGCAAATGAGTGGACAATTATATCAGACAAGCAGAAAGGTTTGATACAAGCATGTGAGGAGGTGCTTCCAGAAGCACATCACATGTTCTGTGCAAGGCATTTGCATGGCAACTGGGCTCTGGCTGGGTACAACACCATCCCTCTTAAAAAAGCATTTCATGAGGCTGCCATGGCAACAACAGTGGTAGGCTTTAAGTGTGCAATGAGAAAGATTGAGAAGATGAACCCTGATGCAGCAAAGTGGTTGGAAGACAAACCGGCAAATCAATGGAGTAGGTCACACTTCAGCCCAATGGCAAAGTGTGATATGATTTTGAACAATGTATGTGAGAGTTATAATTCAGTCCTTCTTGAGGCCAGACAGATGCCTATTCTTTCCATGTTTGAGTGGATAAGAAAGAATAATATGGTTAGGTTTCAGGAAAACAGAGAGAGGGTGAGACATAAATGGGCTGATATGAGATTTTGTCCTAGGATAAATGCAAGGATAGAAAAGATGATTGATGCAGCTAGTGACAGCATTCCTTACAAGTGTGATTATAAGAAGTTTCAATGTCAAGAGTGGGATGGACGGAGTTTTTGTGTAGACTTGAGAGAGCGTACTTGTACATGTAGAAAATGGGAATTGACTGGGATTCCATGCTCTCACGCGTGCTCAGCAATAGCCTATGACAGGGAAGACCCAATGGACTATGTGGATGAATGTTATGCGGTTAAAACATACATGGAAGTGTATGAGTTGCCAATACTTCCATGTGTTGGATTGAAACAACTACTTGAGGCTGAACAGGACCCAATAGTCCCTCCACAAGTGAGAAGATCGGCTGGAAGGCCAAAGAGGTTGAGGAAGAGATCTGCCGGGGAAGCTGAGTTGATAAAGGTGCAAAGAACTAAAACAACTGTGACACAGACAATGAACAGAGTATGTCAACTTCAATTGTGTAGGGTATGCAAGCAAACAGGACACAACAAGAGAAGTTGTCCAACAATTGTGGGTGAGAACTCAAGTTGTCCAACTGAGGTAAAATATATGTTGTATTCTTTTCTTTTCAACTGATTTTTATATGCTATGAAATTCACCTATATTGTATTTCTTCAGTCACGGATTGATAGCAAGGTGAGAAGCAAGAGGGGACAGTTCCAAACGTGTAAGATGTGCGGTCAATCCGGCCATAACATAGAAGCTGTCGACTTCGTGTAGGGTCACAGTCAAATGTACATTCAAAATGTGCCATCTCAGGTAACAGATATATATCATCTGTATTAACATTCAATTCTTATTTGTCACTTTATTTCATGTTTTTATTGTTCTGTCTAGCATATACCAAATGTGCAGCCTTCACCAAACGAGCAGCCTGCACCAGCCGAACAGCCTGCTCCAACAACACATCCTGTACCAACAACACATCCTGCACCAACTGCACAGCCTTCATCCGTTGAAGAATCAAAGAACCGGCCTCATTACAGGAAAGTTCCCGGGGAGTGACAAGATTCTACCCAACTTCAAGTACCGTCAGGGGAAATTTTTCATGCCAAAGTCTCTTATCGAAAAATCCAGGCATAACAAGAATCAAGACTGAAGTTGATTGATGGGATATTAGGAATGAGGGATACTGTTTATTTGTTTTGGGATTTTAGCATGAATATGGGTATGCTAGATTGGCTGTTCTCTGTTTATGGCAACAGATGTTCTGTGTTGCTGCTTATTGCACAATGCTTATTGTATTTTGAATGGTGCTCAAAATGTGCACACTTTTGCTGCTTATTTTGAATGGTGCTGAGTTCTCAGTCAGACTCATTGCTTGTTTTGAATAGTGCTAAATTTCATTCAGAATCATTTGAATCCTGCAGATTTCTTACTTTGAATTGTGTTTATATTCCATAACATTGTAAAAAGGCAACAAAACAACAAGGTCACAAAAACAAACATTACTTAAATTTCAACCAACAAACTTACATTACACAGCACTATGGAACATAACATTTTCATTTCTTAAACAAACACAACATCATTGGTCCACAACATCAACCACTGCCTAATACAAACCCACGCTACATGGACAACATTTTGATCAAAATTACCCAACTAAATATCACTGCCTAATACAAACCCACGCTACATGGACAACATTTTGATCAAAATTACCCAACTAAATATCACAATGCACACCAGGATCCGGTTTTTCCTCTCCAAATGACTTATCTTCATGTTGCACTTCTTTATCTCATCTTCGTACCTACTGCACCTCCTTAGCAGCCCCGGTATAATTTGACACACACGTTCACCCATTGGTTCATCCAACCATTGAAAGAAACCGCATCCTCCAACTTCATTCTAACAAGCAAACGGAAAAAACAGTCAAAATTTTGCCATTTTTTAACTCCCAAACATTTGCAGGAATATTTTAAACTTACCCTCTTCAATGGACATGCTAGGAATCTACGTCCAGGATTTGATTTCATCCACGAAGTTGTCTCAGCCATTTTTCATACCACAATAGCAGCGCCCTTCCACACCCAATTCAGCCCTCCTCCAGCGACTACCAGCCGAAGATGAAGTAGACATCTTTATGCACAATAGAGAGAGAGAGAGAGAGAGGGAAGAATGAAGATATTGAATTAATCTTGGATGTTATTCATTTTGTGCATTTGGGGTCTAATTTATGTAAAGAAAACTGAGGGAAGCGGTAGGAGCAGTAAGGAGGGAAGCAACAGTCTTTTTTTTGGAGGGGAACATATTTTGGGGCGCTAAAATTTATTGAAACCTGGCTGCAGCAGGTTAGCAGCCGGTTTCTCTGGTGTTAATTGAGTCAATTTTGACAACGTTTGGGTGCCAAGTGAGGTTTTCGGAACGTTTCAGTGTTAAGTGGGATTATTTGACCAACGTTTGGGTGCTGGGTGCGTATCCCCCAAAGGTTTTCTATCTAAACAGAACGCGTGAATCGAGTCTAGATTTTTTAATTGTTCTTCTACACGCCAATCTAGTTCACTCCATTTGCCTTCGGGGGATGTCATCTCCTTACCCCACATTTCCTCACCCCACCCATGACTGCACGACACGTAGCATTAGGGTGAGGTGGCGAGGCTAAATGCGGGTGACCCTCATCTAACTTCACCATCCTCCCTTGCTGCCACGTGTCGTACGGTGATGCATGCAGTGAGGAAAATTATGTGAGGGGATCTTATCCCTTCCCTCCGCCACCCTCTTCAGTCCTGTAACACCAATTCATTTTCATCGAAACAAATATAATTTTTTTTAGCTTTACAGCCACCATCGGTCATCAGCCGGTTATCGTCGATAAGTAAGTCATTACCTAAAAAGACTAGTTTTTAATTGAGTTTCATCAATGTTTAAGTGTTAATTAAATAATGGGTCAAACGTTAGACTACTAAGTGAAATTCCTTCGATGAATAAAAGACGTGTTCATACATTCTCCCGAATAGAATGGACGACAATATTTTTTAAACAAAGTATAATTTATCTATATTTAAATGTTTTGATTATTTTCTAGTATTACATTTATTTCTTTCTTATTCGACTATGTTATTAATTATCTCTCTTGCTTAATACATTTATTAATTGCAAGGGTGGTTTGGAAACCGTGCATAAAGTTGGTCACACATAAATGAGAATTGGAGTATATTTTAAGAGAGATAAATATAATATATTTGTTTATAAAATTCAGATAGAAAGAATATATGATTTAGAAGCTTTATGGACGGGATCATTAGAATTCTCATGTGTATGGATTCAACTACAATAAACATACCTACTATATCTCAAAAACAACGAAAGTTATCGTTAGGGACTAAGAAGAATAAGAGATTGACAAAAAATACTTATATTTTAAAAAGAAGGAGTTTTTTTTTTTTTCAGTAAGATCATGATTATATATGTACATTGTAGGTATTGATTTAGATTTTTGAGAAGGAAAGTGTAGGTTGTTAAACGGCGGTGATTTGAAACGATGTTAGAAAAGAAGTGTGGTACGTGATAGTTGGAGATCCTCTTTCCCAGACCGGACCAGTTCGCCACTGAAAAAGTGGAGTGGTGGCTGCCGCCGTCTGCAGTTTCCCGAAGCTCCCGGATTTCCACGTGTCTTCTTTGGACCACTGGATAATTATTTAAACTCGTTGTCTCGCTTTCAAGCGAGTAACCAAATCCGGGGTTGGGATCTCCTCTACCCCAATTTTCCTCACCATTTTGTGATCACGCCAACACATGGCAGCAAGAGACCCTCATCTAGCCTCACCACCCCTGCTGCCACATATCATGTGGTCACGCGTCACTGCATTCCTTACGATGAGGTGATCTTATCTCCGAAGGCTCATAATTTTGGAGGAAAAGCCTGAGGAATCTACCGGCACGTCGAAGATTCATTATGAAAAATACAAATTAGAATTCAGTAGCTTTTTTGGTTGATGTAGATTTTACGCCATGACTTTACAAGATGTTCTCTCGCAAACTAGACATTTGGTCTAACAATAGTGAAACACTCACATTGTTGGTGTCCCTGGAATCGAACTCTTAACCTCTTGGATCAAATCCAACATGAATAGAGAGTTTGTTTTCACCAAGACCTTCTCCTCTATATGTACCTGGTGACACAATAATATATGTATAATACTATCGAAAAAATTTAATGAACACAAATAGAAAACCATTAAAATAGACATAACCGTGTATATGTACAGATAATGAAAGACAAAGACAAAAACAAAAACAAAAACAAAAGCGTGCAAAGTCAGCCTAAAATGTAAATAGTATGTAAACCCCTAGGTATACTCTAAAGTGCTCTTATATCATATCTAAATCTCCTTAACTTTAATCTTCTTATAAACTCTTATTATGGATCATATCATATAGATGTGCAAATCTAGTAAGTCATGTCGAATATATTACTTAAATTAAAAATAACTCGTATGCTTTGGATAAAGCCACGCATTTTATCAAAACTTACTACGAAGATGACAATAACTACTGTTGAATAAAACTATTGAGGTGTTTGTAAGCTAGTTATGTTTGATAGAATTTCCAGTCAATGTCTTTTGTTTTTTGGAGGAAGGTGAAATATTTCGGGCGTTTTCACCGTTCCACTCTCAAAGAGCATGTGTGAAGAATACAAATCAGAAACTCAATAGTCTTCTAGATCGGATGAGATCATACGTATTTATCGACACAAAATGTCCTTTTACAAACCAGAGTCTTTTTTTTAATTGAATGTAAAGTGTGTTAGATCTCAAGAACGTATTTGAAATTATTTAATGTACTACTCCGTTTAAAAATATCTGTTGTAAAATCTTTATTACTGTGGCGTCAGATATGCTTCGGTGAAATGTCATTTTCGTTACGCTCTCGACAAAGTCTACTTAATACTCCTATTTAATAGACGTAGACAGCTCCAAACCTTTACTGATGCTTTTTTACAAAGTAAAGTAGAGAGCTTATTTTGGGTTTTCACAAATTTACGTTGAAAAAGTCAAATTATGATTCTTATCTACCTTTTGAAATCAGAACAATCGTTTTAGCTAAAGCCTTTGGTATAAACTTGCAAATATAAATTGAAACCGGAATGATATATACAATCAAAATATGTATACCAAGTAAATTAATAGTTGATTTTCGTATTAGAATCAAAATGATATCAAAAAAATGAGGAAGAATACGAAGGATTCACAAATATTCATCTTTTATAACAATAGATTTATTCCAATATACTTCAAACAAACAACTTCAATGACAATAATTTAAAATGATTCTTATTACTTTCGTTCCAATTTAGTATTATTCTTATTCCTTTATGCAACCAAATGCCTCTTGAGTATTTTATCAAGTATGCTTATGTAGATTTTGTTTTATAAAAAGTGGAAGAAAAAGACAAACATAATATAATTTTAATAAGTAAATACACAATTGGTGTACGGATTTAATGTTGGAAAAGTACTAAAAAGTACTTTAAATCTTGTGATCCAACCTTGTATAGGAGATTGGATGAAGTTTGGAGTGTTTTATGAAGAATGGAAGGAAATGGGGGCGTTCCAAACACTTTAAGCGCCTAATGTAGGCGTTCGAAGTGTTCTGGAATACTTCCAGACACTTGAAGCGCCTAATGTAGGCGTTTGAAGTGTTCGGGAACACTTCCAGAACACTTCGAACGCCTTGTATAGGCGTTTAATGTGACATGAAGCGCCTAATGTCATTTTGTACAGTCGTTCGAAGTGACATTAGGCGCCTAATGTGTCGTTCGATGTCACATGAAGCTCCTATGTCATTTTGTACAGTCGTTCGAAGTGACATTAGGCGCCTAATGTGACCCGAATGTTCACAAAAGATGCATCTTCTTCTCCAAATGACATCTCCTTTTATATTGAACGTCCATAACCGATCCATGGAGGAAAAATCTGCAGAAAAAGGGTCTTTTGAACTTGTCTCAAAGCCTATAAATAGTAGGCTTTGCTATCTTCAAAACAGACATGAAAAACTCTTCAATTCTTGTGAAAACTATGCAGCATTCTTCTTCTACCTTTCACTATCAGTCACTTCTACTAAACAAGTTCAATACTTTCTCTCTAAGAGCAATAGAAAGGAAGTAAGCCGTTATATCCTGGGAAGCATTTGTCCGAAGACTACCTTGCTCACCGGTAGAGGTAAAGTTGCTTTAAGGACAGTGACAATCTAGTCACGTCTCGGCTGTTTTGGTTTGTTGTTCTTGTTGATTTTCAATTGATTCTATATCAAATTCTCATGAAATTCATCATTTTCTAGAACCATTTGTTACAGATTCATTGTGTTCCCTAGCATAATAACGGTGGTCTTGGACGAATCTGTCAAACTGTTATATTCCATGTTTGATAGCCATATCGACCCATATTTTCTAACATTTAAAACATTCCTCACACAACAAGGACATCTTTGTCAAAAACGTTTTAGGTGACATAGGATATCAATAATAAATACGTCTTGTGAGCAGTATCTAAGACGTCATTGGCAAAAAAGGTTCTATGTGAGACACATTTGTGAAACCGGATGGACTTAGGATGCATTTGATGAAAAGTCCAACCTTCTGATTGCTCTATTTCATCAATAGTCTTGTAATGATGAAGTTATCTTGAAAATCTTTTTATAAACTCCACAATATAACAATGATGTCAAAAATCCAAGTTGCGTTTATATAACAAATGTGAAATGGTGAATTTATGCAATGGAATTACTTGTGATTGTGCTCTGACCAAATTAATGAAGATGTCAAGTGATATCGTATATTGAGAGTATAATAAGCGAATTAAATCAAAGTTGAAGCTGGATGCAGACATTGGAGCAATTAATCTAGTATGTTGCACCCCTATGAGCCTAATGTGGCTGGTTACGTTTACAATTTTGCTAAACTTTCTAACGACAAAGACTTGAAATCATCTCTAAAACTTCCATATTCATTGTGATAACCCTTCTAGCTGTAGAGATATATGTGTCAGTTTGTAATATTTTACCACCTGCCACAAATCTTGTTGACATTATGGATAATAACATTTTAGTTGAATCTATATGTAATGTGGTAGGAAGCTGCTCATTCCATTCATATGTAGAAGATCAAACTAACATAAAAGATGAAGAAAATGACGACGACAACGATGAACTCGAGGACCATGCGAAGGACGATGAAGAAGATTATTTACCAGACCTTCAAGAGGAGGAGGATAAATAAGAGTTGCTTATACCTCATTTTGACAAAAACATTGCGGTTTTGAACTATTATGGACGATTAGACACCACAAGCATCCATGGTCGATGCGGGCTTAGACATCGGCTATCGAAGGGAGAAGACCTAATCACATAAATGAGATAATATTATTCAAAATTAAAGAACGTGTGCAATATGCCATGCAATTGTTGTCTATGAAATATGACAAATTTTTTAAAGTTACCATTATGTTAGGTGTACAAATTGAAAGATCCAAAATTGTCAGTGGTGATAGGAAGTCTGAGAAAAGCGCATAACTACTAAGAGATTGACATTTCCGGTGAGCTCCATATCTGTACAAATATTAATATCATGTTGAATCACAAGAATGTCAATTCAAGAATAGCTGAGATGATGATTAGAGAACACATTATCCAAAATATAGACCTCATAACTCAATAAGTTAATTAATCTATAACATGGAGCTAAATATGGACATCAACTACAAAAAAACGTGTCGGATAAAAAAATATGCAATAAAAATGGTGTATGATGAGTTGCACAATGCGGATCAAAAGGCATTTGTAGCATTTGTTTGAGCATTAAGACCGTCCATTATATGATTTAAACATTGTCGTCCAATAATATCAATAAATGGTATACATTTGAATGACAATTATGGTGAAATTTTTTTGATTGTTGCTACGATTGATGCAACTGATCATATATTTTCAGTAGCTTATAATATTGTTGATGAGGAGGGAGAACATGATTGCATATGGTTGGTTTGGAATATCTGACAACATTACTTAGCAATATGAAAGATATATATTTAATTTTAGATTGATCTACGGGTCTCCAAGTAGCAATTCAAGCATATCCTACTTGACAACCACCTTATGCATACTAATGATATTGCCTTCCTCATATCAAATCGAATTTTTTACGTAAATATTCTTACAAATAATCTGTGCATATTATAGATTTTGACTTCACAATTAGTTGTTTAAGGCTTATAAATATTGTACTTCGCATGAAATTTTTTTGGTAAGACTTTGAGCAATATTCTTTGGACAGCCACAACAAAATACAAAGTGGACAAGTTTAATGAATGTATACAGAAGCTTAAGGAGTTGATTAAAGATGCATACAATTATCTTATGCGCATACCACTTGATACATAGACACTGTTAGATGTAGAAAAGATGTAGATATTTGACTAGTGAAGAAACAGTCAGTTATATTTGTTTCATATTGTTTTTAAATTTCTCAATATTAATATCATTTACAGAAATTTTCTTTTAATATAAACTATGCACTTCACAATATCAACTATGTACTTAGCTAGAATTATCTAGTTACGTACCAAGATACTACTCTTTTGGTTACTTTCATGCACTTAACTATGCCACTCCTTTTCCTTAAAAAGAAAAAAGAAAAAAACTACGCCACTTCTATATTGGAGTTTGAACTAGTTTAATGGTAAATATCATTATATTTCTTACTAGAGTTCGAATCTCATTCATTTATCATGACCGTGTATGTAAAAAAGAAGAAGAAAAAAATAAAAAAATGACTATCGATTCAATCTTTGAATAAAAACTGAAGAAAACAACAAATATAAACCCTAGCTAGTAAAAAAAATTGGAATGAAGAGAAAATCTTGGTAAGCTTGTTGTTTTGTAACCTCATGGATTCTAGCTGCGAAACAGTATCTTACACAAATGTAGGATAAATCTGCGTACATCAAATCGCTTTTGCGATCTGACTCCTTTCTGGACTCTGTCCAAACATGAAGCCTATTGCATCGGAAACATATTTTTTATTTAAATGAAGTTGCTGAAGACTACCCAACATCGGCGGATGAGATCTGAGGAGGAAGAATATGAGGTAGAATATGAGGCCTCCAATCACGCGACGCCACGTGTACAAAAGGACTTTTTTTAAAAAAGAAAAAAAAGTAAACAGCGGGCCCTTTTGTACACGTGGCGTCGCATGATTGGAAGCCTCATATTCTACCTCATATTCTTCCTCGTCAGATATCATCCGCAACATCGGTGTTACTGAACCCCTGCAGAAAGCAAAGCATGCACAAGTTGAAACCGCAGCTTTGCGATTGAAGAAGAAAAATAGACACGAGAAAACATTGACCAAGTAATTACTACTACTACTTTTTTGATGAAAGAAAAGGAGTATATGTTGGGAATCGGATGCTATTTACACCATTATGTAAAGGAATCAAATGGATGCTTTTTTGGAATTAATATGTTTTCCTGCAGTAGGAAGATTTTGTATCGTCATACATTTTTGTCTCAGATTTTTCGGCTGCAAACCTGAGTTTTTCACCACTCCTTTGGCTTTGTCGTTGCTTTTAGGACTGTTTTTCACCGGCACGAAAGGCCCGCCGGTGTTATTACACTGACTTTCCATTTTCGATCGAAGATAATTCTATTCTAAGGGGAAAAAACTCCCACATGTTTTCACTTTTTCGCCCCCATTTAAAATTTGCTAAAATATTTGGATGAAAGAGGTTAGATGACGGGTCTTGGATCAACTAGTAAGGTTGTTGCTTTGTGACTTTGAAGTCACTGATTCTGGCCATGAAAATAGCATCTTACACAAAGTGTAGGGTAAATTTGTTTGCATCAAATCGCTAAGCCATCCGGCTTCTTCTTAGACACTGCACTAACGCGGAAATATAATGTATTAGGAACACCTTTTATGTGAGCAAAGGATGTTAAATAGAAATAGTCTTTCGTAAAACCTTCAGAATCATAAAGAGTCGGAATCTAAATCAGTGTTACTGGAATAATTTAAATACCCTATTAGTTGATTAACCATGACAAAGACTTGCCCAAGACTTACAAAATAATAATGAAAAAACTACAGATTTTTTTATAAAACTTACTATTCGAAATGACTTCATGCGGCACACTATATTTTCCATGTTAGATTTGATATGGATTTTTGATTGGCATCCACTAATCCGATTAGGACTCGGATTCTGATGTCTACGTATGTGCATATATATACTTGTGTATCTCGTATACACAAGACACACGAAAAATACACAGAGTCATAAAAACCCTAGAGCCGTTTTTGTGGAAAAACGAGTTCTTCAGCCGCGCCGTTTGAAGAGCTAGCACTCCGAGCGGAAGCGTTTGTGTGGATACCGACAGAGGGTGATCGTATTTTCGCACCTTTTCATCTGCAGATTTCGAATCTACGGAGGTACTTTTTGATTTCTTTTGTCGAATTAAACGAACAACATGGATCCTTGGTAGAAAATCAGAGATCAAGTTTTGTTTTCCGCTGCGCGTTTTTGCAGTGATCTCGGTTGATTTCCTTACAAGATTGTGATTGATCAGTTAAATTGAGTTAAGGTTACCAGAGAACAAGTGAATTTTAAAACTAAAAATTGTACAAATGTGCATGTCCAATGGTCATAATTATTGTCCTGAGCAGGATCACGTTAGCATGGAAACTTTTGTTGTCCCTTTGAAGGACAGCAGACGTGTGTCTCAGGATTTTACATTTTCTGATTAATATATAGGGCACATATTTATTTTTAGAACGTGAACGCGTCGTATAAAGAAAATTTTAAAAAATATTGTAGTTTTAATTTAAAAAAAATCACAAATTTCATTTCCTATGACAGTTTTGCGACCTAGGCTACACCTTTGAAGAAAACTTTCCACAAGCCTAAGTAGGTTGTAGTGTACATTTTTAGGTTGAATTATTCCTTTCCTAAAATAAGAGTAGGAGAGAATGACTTCACAACATAACTCAGTCAATACTCAGAATGACATTTGTTCCAAAAAAGTCGGAGAGTCCATAAAATTTTTGGCTGCCTGTTTAGAGTATAAAGGATAGGGGGTTAGGATCCCTTCACCGTAAAAGCCTCACCGCGCGACAGGTGACAGCAGAGGGTGGTGAGACTAGATGAAGGACCCTCATTTAGTCTCACCACCTCTGCTGTCACGTGTCGTAGGCTGGAGAATGGAGTGAGGGGAAAAGTTGAAAGGAGATCCCACCCTGAAGGATAGCACCTTAAACGTAAAATGATTAAGGTGACGCGGTTGATCACTTCATATAGTCTTCATAATTCTTATTCTTAAGTCTAAGACTTACCCCTGAACCTGTAGAGTCTTTCTTCTTCTTAAAATGGTTTCGGTGATGGAAGCTCGAGAGTGTGGTGAGAGTTCGATTTTTGTTCCAATCAAGATATTCGACTCTCTTTCAAGGTAATTGTATGGTATTAGAGTTCCATTGCTTGCAGTGAGCTCCTTGTGTGGCTGACTGAGCAGTCCAAACTCTGTCAAACGGGTCTTGGGCACCTGAATTGCATCTCTATCGCGCAGTGGGAAAGGCTAATAGGAGTCTGGTTGGGATTTCCGGTCATATACATTTTTTTCCTCCTTCTTAAAATACTTATTTATGCATTTAAGAGGTTCTTGAGCTCACGTGTGTTCTTGGCTCAACGGATGGATTCAAGACATTACTGCCTTACTGGCATTGTTTATGATTGCGGATTCCAGACGTTAGTCAGTTGTTCAATTTAGGTTACAATATCAAAATAACTAAAATTCAGTGTTCTTGGTTAAGTCGCCACTCAATTCGAGAAATTTGATCCATTTTACTACATGTATACACATACACATACACATACCCACATATATATACGTTTTCATTAACTTTGAACTAAAATAGAAAAATACATGCATATATATATATATATATGTATGTATGTATGTATGTATGTTGTATCTGTGTGTGTGCATACGTTAACACTATTATTTTTTCATCTACGAGTGTTCAATTTAATATTGTGGATACTGGTTAGTCATTACACTATTCTATTTATTTAAAAATAAAGTCTAATTAATTTTTTAGATATCATAACTTATAAGGTTAAAAAGTATGTTAGTGCTATTCGTTCTTTTTTTTCGCAATTGACAACTCTTGTGCATCTGCTTTTGGAGGGAGGATATGATTAAACGTAAAAATAATACTCAGTATATTCTAACGACATGAAAAGCTATTATTAAGGTCTAGTGAGGTTGATCAACAAAGAAACAATACCTACATCCTAATAGATAGAGAGTTTGATTTTAGTGAGACCCCATAATTCAGATAATGCTTTCATTCTACCGGAATATAGTAGCAAATAATACCAGCATAACAGCGGGATGAGATCTCTTCACCTTCAATTCCCTCATCCCACTCATGACCACGCGACACGTGGCAGCATGGTGGGATGGTGAGGCTAGATACGGGTGACCCGTATCTAGTCTCACCACCCTCTCTTGCTGCCACGTGTCGTGCGGTGACACGTGGGGTGAATGAAAATGGGTGAGAGGATCATATCACCCGTATCTACGCCTCACCACCCTCCCTTGCTGCCACGTGTCGTGCGATGACACGTGGGGTGAATGAAAATGGGTGAGGGGATCATATCCTTATAACAGCACCTATTTTTCCCTCAATGAACGGCAAGGATGTGACAAGGCAGAAGCCTTAAATAAAGGCCTAAAAGCTAGGAAAGACAGAGTAGGGGCAGTGACTTATCCCGTTCCTTGCTTGGGCCACCCTACCCTAAAAACTGTACCACTCCTGCATGTAGGCACCTTTGAGTACCCTTTCTGACTCGTTTAAGGCCCAAATCAATGCCTAATTAGCAGCCATGACCTAAAGTCAAAGTCAAAGGCCTGTGTATGTATAAAGGCCTAATTTCGGCTTCCACATGTGTGGTGTCCATTTGTCTTTGTCGATGTTTAGATAATGAGAAAAAGAAATAAAATATTATATTTTTAATAAAAAATTCATTTCTATCAAAGTTTCAAAAAATAAGTTCACATGTAATATACATTGTTTTGTCAAAACGATGATAGATGCTACAATACAGTTTGACAAAATTGCATATCACTTTGACCATGTGTCATAACACGGTTTTGAAAGAACGTTGGTGCACTACACGTTTTTGTCAAACCGTGTTGTGCATCACAGTTTTGTCAAAACCGTATTGTGGAATACCACGATTAGCTATAAATGCCCTTCATTTTTTACTTGATATTTTATATTTGTAAAACGTAACAAAGTTTTACATAATATGCGCACAATATAAAACACATAAACATAGATACAAGTTTTCTCTCTTTTGTGAGTTGTTCATGTAATATTTTTAAGTTATTTATTCATTTGTAATTTATGAATTTAGTAGTATTTAATTATTGTTATTTACTTGTTTCGATTGAATACACATATATTTTATTTAACTACCGCTATTTACTTCTTTCGATTGCATAAACGTATACAAATATTTGATTGTTGTTATTCTTGTTTCAATTTCATGGACCTATATTAGTATTTAACTACCGCTATTTACTTCTTTCGATTGTATGAACGTATACATATAAATATTTAATTATTGTTATTTACTTGTTTTGGCTGCATAAGCTTATATTAGCATTCAATTATTGTTATTCACTTCTTTCAGTTGTGTGGACGTATATAAGTATTTAATCAATGTTATTTACTTGTTTCGATTTTAAGAACCTATATTAATATTTAAGTATTGTTATTTACTTCTTTTGATTGCATGAACGTATATAAGTATCTAATCATTGTTATTCACTTGCTTTGATTTTATTGAATATATAGTAGTATTTCATTGTTGTTATTTGCCATTGTGATATAGTGCATTTGTGTTTAAATATATTATTAACTATTTAGGTGTAATGATGGCATCTTTTGCTAGCGGTAGTGGTTGTTGAGGAGTTTATGAAAGAGATAGAGGAGTTATTGACATCTCAATGTGAGCATAGAACCATTCACCTTAGGAGTAGTATTAGGTACAACATGTTGGATGTGTCGAAGAGAGTTGACATGTATAAGGATCTTGAAGTCGCAGATAGTTGCATAACATACATCGAGCATGTGGGGCTATTGGAAGTAATGCAATGTGTTGGATTAAGGTAGATCACAGTTTGATCACTGTATTTATGGAGAGGTGGCGACACGAGTCCTATTCTTTTCACATACATTTAGGCAAGACCATAGTTACGCTACATGATATAGCGGGCCTATTTGGCCTTCGTATTGATGGTGAACCGCTTGATGCATAAGACACACCGTGTAGACTGGTGGCTTTGTGAATCGCAGCTTTATGGAGGTTCCCTGATATACGGTGGATGCTGCGCGATATCTGAACAATCTACTAGAAGGAGAATTTTTTGGGTGCCTTACGGGCCGGATGTGCTGGTTAGGTTCCCATATGTGTGCATCCTTGATGCTCATCTATAGACTGCTCAGGTGTCACTTACACTGTGACACATTATTGAGCATCAACTCTCTCATATAGTGATAAGAGAGTTTGAGCTAACACATGAGGTGTCGCTCGAGTAGATCGACACGGGGTTGTGCTGCATTAGATGACGAATAGGGAGGAAACGTCGATTATATGTAGACCCATGCTACATTCATACAACAGTGGAGTTATCGAGCGCAACGGATCGAGAGAGATACTATAGTGTGACGTCCTCATATATGAGTCATCTTATATGCAGTAGTATACACTTCGGACACTCCTGATGCTTAGTCGACCTCGTGTAGATGAGTAGACGACCACGGTTTTCGTGGTTCCACAACTAGTCTCATGCGGATGGTACGTATATATCTCTTGCTTATTTAACTATGTTTTTGTAAATTAAATTACATGTATTTGTGTATTCATGTTTCCATCATTTAAATTGTAGGCACATATTATGACTGAGATTCACCATGCTGTGGTTGTGACAGGGGACAAGAGATACATAGAGATTGCATCGTATCAGCACAGGATGGAGGGTCTTGGTTATCTTTTATTGAATGGACCTTCAGTCACCTCAATCCAGCAGACTGTTGATGCATATCTTCATCATTTTGACGTGTCTCAGCCAGAGGGTTGGCCGTTGAGACATGCCCATACATGAACATCATTGCATGCATACGCACCAACATATCCAGGTCTCTCAAGACATGCGTACGTTGGACTATCATCGCAGACGAATACATTCTCCAAGACACCATCCATTGATGGCATTGGTGAATATGACCAGGATGGCATGCTTGATATGGAAGCTCTCCACTTTGACGATCCCTCACTCTTCTAGTATGTCAAAGATATGGAGATAAACTTGTCCAGTCAGAGATGCATGCGCATATACCATCTTAGAGGACCGATATGTCACCACCTTATTCACAGTTACAGCAGCAGGTAGTAGAAGATTAGGTCCACCTAGACGTAGTAGAGCTACTCCGAGACCGAGACGTGGGAAGCATTGTGGTACCGATGGCCATATATGAGATGAATATTGTATTTGTATTTTGTCTACGACATTTTGTATTGAGACATACTTTTGTGCACTTTTGATTTATTTCTTTTTATGTTACTTTATTCTATATATGTTTTATTTCGTATTTGCACCACTTTACCCCCAAAATAGAAAGATGTTTAGATTTTTGAAGGTGTCATTTTATCTGAAAATGAATGCAAAAACAATTTGGTTTTAAAATTAAGATGTTTTATAGAAAATAGGCACGGACATGACTGCAAAAAACTACACACAATAGAGTTGTTGTTTTATCTGAATAAATGGGCACAAAAAAATTTTTTCTAAGAAAATGTTACGTTCCTATAAAAATGCACGGAAACACAACCATAAAAAATAGACACAAACTTGTTTCTGGTGAGAAAATGAGTTTTTTTTTTAAAAAAAGAATGGACACAACACGGTTTTGAGAAAACCGTGTTGTACACCACGGTTCTTTCAAAACCGTGTTGTGTCCATGGTCAAAGTGGCATACCACATTTGTGTCAAAATCATGTTGTGGAATCCATCACGATTTGACAGAATCATGTATGATATATGTGGAATTAAGGATATAATAAAAATAATGATCAAAATAGTTTGAATCTATTAAATTATATACAAATAAAACCGTGACAATATTTTTGGAACAGAAAGAGTATCACTTAAGTATAATTATCTTTATCATCTCATTTACATTTATTGTATCTCCATGTCTAAAAATAGACACTTGACAGTTAACATGTCTAATGTAAGAATTAGTGCTATGTCCTCACGATGTAGTTCAATTGGTATTCAAGATGGTAGATTACATCTAAGGTTGCAAATTTGATTCTTGTCGTAGCCGCAATATGGATATTTCACTGCTGTCTGAGTCAGATGTTTCAATCCAATATAGTTCAGATGTGGCCTAGTTTACAGTAGTAATTTGTAACCGTTTGTATGAACCTTTCATCTAAAAAAACCAATAAGTAATCTTGATTTACATGAAATGGTCTAGAAAATTGGAGACTCCAAGGAATTTAAACTTATCCAAGAATTAGAGCTATATTCGGCTATCTGCTAGATTCGTTAATCAATCCCATCATTCCATGACTCCAATGCCAATTGAGTGATATTTCTGGGGAAGCTGGCCTCAAGATTATGAAAAGTCATATTCTTCTTTTTCTGCAAAAGTGAAGAAGCATGTAGGCATCGGGCCGCCTAGACAAAGCTCTGCTTTTTGTGTTGGAACTGGGCATTTGTATTATACCGAGAGACCCGTCCCCTCGACAGGCAGCAGAAACAACAACAATCATACTCAGTATATTCTAACGATGTCAAAAGCTATCGTTAGGGTCTGTGAAAAATAAGAGACAAACAAATGATACTTTCATCTCAAAAGATAGAGATTTTGCTTGCGTGCTTTATATATACCCGTCCCCTCCACAGGAGTTTGCAGAAAAAGCTCTTGTGTTGTTATAGACTCTTTGTGTATGAACTTATCAGCCCAAAGACCGTTATAATTCTAATTTGCATTTTTTACCATATTTTTAAAGCCCGACGTCCCAAGTTCGAGTCCGTGTAGAGACAATCCTTGTTGAAATATTACAAGGGTTGCCTCTGGGCTGGCTGAGTCTCGTGTGTCATCTCCTTTTGCAGGGCTGCCGGTGGAGCACATCCCTCGATTTACATCCCACATGGCTAAGGAGCCTCTGGTACAGGTGGGGGGAGAACCCACTCCCTCATCAAAGAAAAAGCTCTTGTGTCAACCTTTTGAAATATTATTTCTTCCATAGGCAAATTGAAGGTATTTCTGAATTTAGTAAATTGAGGGGTGTTTGGTTGAGGGTTTGGACGTGGGATGGGAGGAATCCAAACCCATAAAAGTTGTTTGTTTGGGAAAATACGGGTATGAGTTTCAGTTTGAGATACAAGTATTTGGTAATGAATATCGTTTTCTGATATACTAGCCCCCTGTCTATCAATATGGGGGAATGAGGGTATGGTTGTTCAACGTCGGTCAATGACGCCGGCCCGCAGTCAAATTTTTCCGGCTGCACACATTCGATACTTATTTCAATTCCGATACGTTCCAAACACCATCAATATCTATCATACATCTCATTCCCACTTCAATATCAAACAACTATCACTTTTACGCTCAAACTAATATACTCCAAACTCATACCCTGCCATACCAATTCCGATTCTGATTACAATACCCAAATACGAACCAAACGCCATCTAAATAATTCAGTCAATTACTCCTTGTATCATGAAAAGCTATACGAATTAGCCAATTAAATAGAAGGAAATTTACGTCCACAAACTTAAAACAATATTTATTTTTTGTTACAAAAAAGTTTGAATAAGAAGAAGCTTCTCTAGCTTATAGTTAAATACATATTATCAACTTCATCGAAGATTTACAGATTGTTCATAAAAATGATTGGGAATGGTGGAATTTTGCTGTTAGCGGACACTAATAACAGCTGTAGTTGTATTAATTTTTTTATTTTTAGAGAATCGACATAATTTGATAGCATGTTAAATTACACTGATGTTCATTCTGTGGTTATGCAACTACTACTATCATATAGCATTCATATGGTATCTGGCAATTAAATGGGCTCCATCCCTTTGATGAGAGATCCAACTTCAACAATCATATCAAATCATTGTTGGCACAATCAATCCTGTACCAAGACGCAGTCGTACACTGTGTGCATATGAAACAACAAAATAGATCAAACCCGGGGCGAGTCAAAGACTCTGTCCTTAAGACGTATTGCTCCGGTATACTGTGCCCAACCGGTATGAGCAATCGTCTCCCAGGATACAACAGGTACCTGTTCAGTTGAGCGGCACTGCTGAACTTGAACTCCTTCGAACCTTCGAATGTCCTGACTTCTCTCGGACGAAATGCAAGACTCACGTGCTATGAATGCAAATGCTTTCAATGCTTGAATTGTTTGTAGGTGGTGTGTTTATGAAAGAGCCATTAGCCCTCTTTATATAGGGGAGTAGGAGGTACCGTAACCGTTGGATCAAAACCGAAGTTTGATTTAAGCCGTCGGATTAAAACCTCCTATCCAGATTAGGATGGTTTAATCTCAGCCATTAGATTGAAGATAGATTATCAGGTTTAAACCTGGAACGTTGGATGGAAACCATATTCGGTTAAGCGGTTAAGACAGTTTAAATCTCGGCCGTTAGATTAAAGCTATCTTCCCTGCCACCGTTAGATCACAACAGATTGATCTTATTTTAAATGGAGGATAGTGTTAGTTTCACGTTTGAAACTTAACAGCTTAAACAGATCGATTCTGCCCGCTGTCAGACTTCGATCGATCACATCGATCGATCGAAGTGACATCGATCGATCGATGTGATCGATCGATGTCTGACAGAGCACTTCAATCGATCACTTTGATCGATCTAAGTGACATCGATCGATCGATGTGATCGATCGATGTCCTCTGATCGTCTTTGATCGATCTATCCATCGATCTAAGCTTCTGATCCACTTCGATCGATGACATCGATCGATCGAAGTGACATCGATCGATCGATGTCATCGATCGATGTCCGTCAGAGCCTTTTTCCGCCACATGGACACTTCCAACGTGGCATTCCTCCATACGGGTGACACGTCACCCATCCACAACGTTTCCATCTACTTTGAGCATTAATTTCACATTCACACAATACATAATTGAGTGAGATCACATCCTAACATTAACTACGTTAAGGATTCATTAAGCTCATAGTACGTTGCACAAGTCTTGCAACTTCATAACGGGCCAAGCCCAATCTTCAATATCCAACGATGGGCCAAGCCCAACCTTAATTCTCCAACAATCCCCCACATGAATGTAAATTAATGCAGACGCAATGCAGACTCTGAGGAGAAGTCAGACAAGAAAATATTGCATCAGAAGAGGTAGCTTCTGGCTTTGAACCTTTCTTAGTGATGTATCATCGGATCCACTCGGCTAAGTAGTGACTTGATGTCTTGAACTAGTCAGCCTTTGTTGTGAACCAAGACAATGATACTCACACAATATTTCCTTTAACACCCTTTTGGTTCTCATGGTTGTGTTCGTTTTGGCCATGAACAACCTGGTTTCAGAAAGTGTTTTAGAGAAATCTTGCCACCCAGACTTTCTCATAGAAGCGGCCCCACTTCACACTTACATAGGTGATTCCTATCAAGAGTATTCTGCCATACTCCACTTGACGCATCAAGATATAGGACATCATTAAAAGCCTTAGCTTACCCTGAAATCTCTGCAGACAGCACTTTTCAGACGGAATGAGTAAGTGCTAACTGAACCTTCATAACTTAGTTGTCCCATTGAACCAAGATTCTGGGATCTCCAGTCAACAAGGTTGGGTTACCATTACAAAGATCATGCATTATGGGCTTCAGTCCCATTCCGTTTGTCAATCTTGACATCTGATCTCTAGGCAAGCCTTTTGTAAGCGGATCCGCAAGATTCTCCATTGATTTTATATAATCTATGGAAATCACGCCATTAGAGATCAACTGTTTAATGGTATTATGTCTTCGACGTATGTGTCGTGACTTACCATTGTAAATGCTGCTTTGAGCACGTCCTATAGCTGACTGACTATCACAGTGTATGCTAATAGGAGCTATCGGCTTAGGCCAGCACGGAATATCTTCCAGAAAATTCCGAAGCCACTCAGCCTCTTCCCCAGCTTTGTCCAACGCTATGAACTCAGCTTCCATAGTGGACCTAGCTATGCATGTTTGTTTCGTGGATTTCCACGACACAGCAGCACCACCAACAGTGAACACGTATCCACTGGTGGACTTCGAGTCCTTACTATCTGATATCCAATTTGCATCGCAGTATCCTTCCAACTGCTGGATATCTCGTGTAATGTAATCCAAGATTCATTGTGTATTTCAGATACCTCATCACTCTGTTAAGAGCTTTCCAATGATCATCACTTGGATTACTCGTAAATCTGCTCAACTTGTTTACTGAACAAGCTAAGTCTGGTCTTGTACAATTCGTTATGTACATCAGACTCCCGATTACCTGAGAGTATTTTAACTGGGCAACAGGTTCGCCTCGATTCTTTCTTAAGTGTATACTTAAGTCGAGCGGGGTCTTTACCGGTTTCACATCATCCATATTAAACCGTTTTAGAACTGATTCAATATAGTGAGTTTGTGACAGTATGAGTCCCTCAGTCACCCTAGAAATATTAATTCCTAGAATAACATTGGCAACTCCCATGTCCTTCATATCGAAGTTTCTCGTCAACATCTTCTTTGTTTCAAGATTATCCGAGTACTTCCCATGATAGCATGTCATCTACATAGAGACACACTATCACAAATGCATCTGTGTGCTCTTAATGTACACACTTGTCACATCATTGATCTTGAAACATTTGACATCATTACCTGATCAAATTTCAAATGCCATGCTTGGGTGCTTGTTAAGTCCGTACAAGACTTAACAGTCTACAAACTTCCTTTCTTGTCCTGGAACGACACAAACCCCTCGGGTTGTTCCATATAAATCTCTTCCTCTAACTCACCATTCAGAAAGCAGTCTTTACATCCATTGATGGATTTCCAGATTAGACTGCAGCAATGCTACTAGCATCCTTATAAGTGATCCTAGTCACTGGTGAGTAGGTGTCAAAAAGTCAAAGCCTTCTTTTGTCTATAGCCTTGCTACCAACCTGGCTTTATACTTCAATAGACCCATCCTCTTTAGTTTCTTCTTGAAAACCCACTTACAACCAAGTGGTTTACTTCCAGGTGGAAGGTCAACCAACTCCCAAGTGTGATTTTGAAGAATCGAGTCTATTTCACTGTCAACTGCCTCTTTCCAGAATGGAGCTTCTGGAGTTGACATAGCCTCGGAAATTCCTTGGCTCATTTTCTACCATATAGGTTAGAAAATCTGGTCCAAAAACGTTGGCATTTTGGCTCGTTGCTTTGACGATTCCTCATATCTTGAGGAGTCGCTCACGCACTCGCTTACTTGCAGCTTCTTCACTTCTTTTCTTTCTTTGGAAAGACATTTCAAAGAACACTGCATTCCTTGATCCATGACAACGTTTTCATGTATGTCAGGAATATCCGATTGTGCACCAAGAAACGATATGCACTACTGTTAGTTGCATAACCAATGAATATGCAATCAACTGTTTTAGGCCCAATTTTAACTGTCTTGGTTTAGGTACAGCAACCTTTGCCAGACACCCCCACACTTTCAAGTATTTGTAACTAGGCTTATAGCCTTTCCACAATTCATATGGGGTTTATCCGTCTTCTTGACGGAATCCTGTTTAAAATGACGTTGGCTGAGAGGATTGCTTCCCCCCACAAGTTCTGAGGTAAACCCGAACTTATCAACATAGCATTCATCATCTCTTTAGAGTACGGTTTTTGCGTTCAGCAATACCATTCGATTGAGGTGAATATGGTGCAGTCGTTTGATGAATAATGCCACTTTCTGAACAGAATTCATTAAACGGTGTATCATATTCGCCACCTCTATCACTACGAATTGTTTTAATTCGTTTGCTAAGTTGATTCTCAACTTCATTTTTATAATCCTTGAAAGCATCAAGGGCCTCGTCTTTGCTACTTAGCAAATATACATAACAGTATCGTGTGCAATCGTCGATAAAAGTTACGAAATACTTTTTACCACCTCTTGTTTGCACAAACTTTAAATCACACAAATCGTGTGAATTAAATAAATCCAACGATTCAGTGTTTCGTTCTATTGAAGGAAATGGCGCCTTTGCCATCTTCGCTTCAACACATATTTGACATTTTCCTTTGTTATTAAAGTCCAGTTTGGGCAATAAGTCAAGATTACTCATACGTTGTATTGACTTGTAATTAACATGTCCCAAACGAAAATGCCATAAACAAGAAGATTCAAGCATGTAAGCAGAAGAGGAAGCAATTTTATTAGCCTCTGCGGGCAAATCTCTTTTGGGTACAATAGTGATGACATTCAATTTAAACATCCTATTTGACAAGTACCCTTTCCCCAAATACATGCCATTTTTCGAAAGAATAACTTTATTGGATTCTAACACTAGTCTAAAACCATGCATGACTAGAAGAGATCCAGATACTAAATTCTTCCGAATATCAGGGACGTGTAGCACATTCTGCAGAGTCAGATGCTTCCCTGATGTGAGCTTCAGAACAACTTTGCCCTCGCCTTCAATCTTCGAGGAGGCCGAGTTTCCCATAAAAAGTTGTTCATTGTTCCCGGGCTGATACTCCGTGAACATCTCTCTGCTGGAGCAAACATGTCTAGTGGCGCCAGTATCAAGCCACCACTCGCGTACGTTCCCCACAGCATTACACTCTGAGACCACCGCACAGAGATTCAGGTCATCCATTGCGTCGACCAGATTTGCTTTCGCTTTATTCTGATTTTGATTCTTTTTGGGCTTCCTGCACTCACTGCTTCGATGCCCTGGTTTACCACAGTTATAACACTTACCTGTGAACTTCTTTGCAATTTCCTTGCCCTTGGAGTTCACACTCAAAGTGTTATGCTTCTTCTTGTTCTTTGCCTCAGCAACATGAGCTTTGGCTTGACCAGAAGACATGGATGGCTTTCTTTCGGAGCGACGGTTGTCCTCCTCAATCCGAAGACGGACTATCAAATCCTCCATCTTCATCTCCTTTCGCTTGTGTTTGAGATAGCTCTTGAATTCCCTCCACGAAGGAGGCAGCTTCTCAATCACAGCCGCAACTAGGAAAGATTCACTGAGCGTCATGCCCTCCTCTTCCATTTCAGAAACCAACATCTGTATTTCTTCCACCTGCGAAATTACAGTTTTGGAATCTAACATTTTTAGTCGGAAATTTCCCAACTATCAACTTTTTAGTACCCGCATCTTCTGTGCGGTACTTTTTGTCCAAAGCCAACCATAATGCTTTTGCAGTTTTAAAAGTACAAAATATGCCATAGAGAGAATTATCTAGGCATCCAAGAATCAAATTTAAACAACAGAAATTTGTGTATGCCCAGGCCTCAGCACCCAAGGCATTCTGCATATTCTGCTGTTGATCCTCCACAGGCTCAACCACAGGTGGATCCTCGCTGAGCATTCTGGCCAACCCCAACGCAGTGAGGTAGAACAACATCTTTTGCTGCCACCTTTGAAGAAGCTTCCAGCAAATTTCTCCGGCTTCTCCACCTGAGCAGCAGTGGCAGCCGGATTCATTTGAGGCCCTCCAGTAGGTGCCAACGGAACCGCATTAATTGTGGTCCGGCAGCAACATTGTTTGCCCCTTCTGGTGCGGACACGGAGTGAGCACCATTGAAGCCGTGAACAGAGTTTGAGCTCTCGTTCTCCATTCCTGTTCAGTTTGATCAAAACGTAGAGATCAGAACTATCACAGGTTTAAGAATGAGTAGAAAGAGACTGCAAAACAGTACGAAACTGCCTTTGCGTAAATAAACAAAAGGTACAGAAATAATTGAATTGAAATACGTCTTAAGATTGTTGGCACAATCAATCCTGTACCAAGACGCAGTCGTACACTGTGTGCATATGAAACAACAAAATAATCAAACCCGGGGCGAGTCAAGACTCTGTCCTTAAGACGTATTGCTCCGGTATACTGTGCCCAACCGGTATGAGCAATCGTCTCCCAGGATACAACGGGTACCTGTTCAGTTGAGCGGCACTGCTGAACTTGAACTCCTTCGAACCTTCGAATGTCCTGACTTCTCCCGGACGAAATGCAAGACTCACGTGCTATGAATGCAAATGCTTTCAATGCTTGAATTGTTGTAGGTGGTGTGTTATGAAAGAGCCATTAGCCCTCTTTATATAGGGGAGTAGGAGGTACCGTAACCGTTGGATCAAAACCGAAGTTTGATTTAAGCCGTCGGATTAAAACCTCCTATCCAGATTAGGATGGTTTAATCTCAGCCATTAGATTGAAGATAGATTATCAGGTTTAAACCTGGAACGTTGGATGGAAACCATATTCGGTTAAGCGGTTAAGACAGTTTAAATCTCGGCCGTTAGATTAAAGCTATCTTCCCTGCCACCGTTAGATCACAACAGATTGATCTTATTTTAAATAGGAGGATAGTGTTAGTTTCACGTTTGAAACTTAACAGCTTAAACAGATCGATTCTGCCCGCTGTCAGACTTCGATCGATCACATCGATCGATCGAAGTGACATCGATCGATCGATGTGATCGATCGATGTCTGACAGAGCACTTCAATCGATCACTTTGATCGATCTTAGTGACATCGATCGATCGATGTGATCGATCGATGTCCTCTGATCGTCTTTGATCGATCTATCCATCGATCTAAGCTTCCTGATCCACTTCGATCGATGACATCGATCGATCGAAGTGACATCGATCGATCGATGTCATCGATCGATGTCCGTCAGACGCCTTTTTCCGCCACATGGACACTTCCAACGTGGCATTCCTCCATACGGGTGACACGTCACCTATCCACAACGTTTCCATCTACTTTGAGCATTAATTTCACATTCACACAACACATAATTGAGTGAGATCACATCCTAACATTACACGTTAAGGATTCATTAAGCTCATAGTACGTTGCACAAGTCTTGCAACTTCATAACGGGCCAAGGCCCAATCTTCAATATCCAACGATGGGCCAAGCCCAACCTTAATTCTCCAACAATCATAAGAGGCAGGATCCATGTTCACAAAACTTCTATATTGATGTTCATGTTGTGGATGAAGCCATCATGTATATGTAGAAATGTAATTCAGATATTGATGTTCATGTTGTGGATGAAGCCATCATGTATATGTAGAAATGTAATTCAGGCCTTCAAAACGTAGTTCATTTGGTACTCGAATGATAGATTCTGTTCAAAGTTGTTGGTTTGAATCTTAATAATCATAGTGTGGGTGTTTGATTCCTCTCATCAGCTCTTTATACCAGAGCAGGTTTTGACTCAGGTACCAGCACAAAGTCATATGCCTAACTTAAAAGGTCACTGAAAGATCTGATTTACATCATTCACGAAGTTCTTTAAGACAAAGATGGTGGGATTCTCAAGAGTATGAACATTTGCATTCAAGAAATGTAATTCAAGCCGGGTCGTCTCGATATTCAAGCCTTCACAATCGGAAGTTCATTTTTCAAATAGTTGGTTGTGATTTACGAGGTAAGATGAACTAATAAATTTAGACAAATTCGATTTTAGAATAAGTCTTATTTAAATTTGATAAAGTTTGATTTTTTTAAATTGAATCAGAATAATAATAATATATGTCAAGATGTTATTCTTAAAATAATCACATTAGCATGTAATCCTATACATAATCGCTAATTAAACATATCAGTAGATCACTCTCAAACCCTTCAGACAATTGCTATTGATTCGGACAAGAAATGCTGGACTGCCGGCGGATCAACTGCAGGAGTGGTATATCACGTTTGATAGAGAAATGCAACAACATAAGACAAATCAAACAAGTCCAATCCCAAATCATAACCTCACCCTTCTTGTCTATAAATGACTATTCTTTCCTTGTTTCTCGTCTCCTCTTCTTCTGCACTGTGTCTTCATTTGGCTGTCTTAATTACGCTATCACCATCTTTAATTCGATCCCCAATCCAACCATCTTCGATTACACCGCAATCATCAGAGCTTTCGCTTCCACCACTCATAGTTCATATCGTTATCAGTCCTTGATTCTTTATAAACAGATGTTACGTGAAGGCGTCAAGCCTAGTAATATTACTTTCACGTTCTTGATTAAGGAATGTGTGAAAAGAGTTGCTTTTCAATTGGGTAGAAGCATTCATAGCCATGTGTTGAAATTGGGTTGCGAATTTGATGTGTTTGTGCAGAATTCTTTGATTAGTTTGTACTTTGAATGCGGGGGTTTGGATGATGCGAGGAGGGTGTTTGTTGAAATGCCTGAGAGAGATGTTGTGTCGTGGAACTCTATGATCATGGGATGTTTAAGAAACGGTGAGCTTGATATGGCTTTGGGTTTGTTTAGAATAATGCAAAACAAAAATGTCGTTACGTGGAATTCGATTATTGTTGGTTTTGTTCAAGGGGGCAGAGCAAAGGAGGCTTTGGAATTATTTCATGAAATGCAGATTTTAGGCGATAAGAAGCTTAAACCGGACAAGATTACAGTTGCTACTGTAGTTTCTGCTTGTGCTTCTCTTGGTAGTATTGATCATGGAACATGGATTCATTCTTATATAAAGAAGAGCTCACTTGAGTGTGACACTGTTATGGCGACTGCATTACTTGATATGTATGGGAAATGCGGTTGTGTTGAAAAAGCAGTTGAGGTTTTTAGAAGAATTTCCAAGAAGGATGTGTTTGCCTGGACAGCCATGATTTCAGTATTTGCTCTCCATGGCATGGGGAAAGAAGCTTTTCAAGTTTTCTCAGAGATGGAAGGGGTTGGGATCTGGCCTAATGCAGTTACGATTACCGCATTGTTGTCTGCTTGTGCTCACTCTGGTTTAGTTGAGCGATCACGCTGGTGTTTTGATCGAATGAAGCATGTTTACTTCATTGAACCACGGGTTCAACATTATGCATGCATGGTTGATACGCTAAGTCGAGCCGGGCTCTTTGATGAGGCTGAAAGTATCATCAGAAGTATGCCAATGGAACCAGATGTTTATGTTTGGGGTGCATTGCTAGGGGGATGTCAGATGCATGGAAATGTGGAGCTTGGAGAAAAAGTTGCTAAAAATTTGATTTCTTTGGAACCTTTGAACCATGCCTTTTATGTTGATCTTTGTGATGTGTATGCCAAAGCTGAAAAATTTGGCGAATTGAAGAAATTGAGAGCTTTCATGAATGACATTGGAATAGAAAAACCTGTCCCTGGATGCAGCATGATTGAGATTAATGGAACTGTTCATGAATTCTCTGTGAAAGGTTCTCGTGAAGCTGTTTTGGAGAATATTATTTGTTGGTTAACAAGATTGACCAATGAAATTAAGATTGAAAACTATGCCACTGTTATCATGGACTAAAACATGGAGGTGGATCAGACTAAACCTTAATTGTTCGAAGGCATGTGCCAGAATGTTCTATTCTACCTCAAGCATAGACATCAAATCAAATCCATAACCAGGTCAAATCTTTCAGCTTAATCAAGCATCAATTTCTTTGATATATAAGTATTTCGCCTTAGCTCACCCGACACTCTCAAGATACAGTTCTGTGTATCATGTTATTTATAGGTGACATTGTGTTAGTAAATGAGACTAGTGAAGGAGTCAATGCTAAGCTGGAATGCTGGCAGGAGACACTAGAGAAAAATGATGAAATTTCATTTTAACAACAAAAGAATGATTTTGGAACTTTGTGTGATAACAGAAGACCAAGAGATTCACTTGAGTGAGAGTTTTAGACATTTAGTATCTATACTACAAAAAGATGGATGAATTTACAAGGATATGAATCACAGGGTACAAACAGGATGGTTAAAGTAGAGAATTGCGTCAGTTGTTCTTTGTGATAAGAAAGTACGTTTGAAGCTTAAAGAAAAGTTTTACAGGATAATTGTAAGGCCCACACTGGTGTGAGGGTCTGAATTTCGGACAATCAATTTTGAGCATGAAAAAAGAATGCGAGTGGTAGAAAGGAAAATGTTAAGATGAGTGTATGAACATACAGTGAGGATAAGATAAGAAAAGAATATATGGAGAAAGGTTGGGGTGGCTCCTATAAATGAGAAGATGAGAGAGTCAATGTCAAAATGTTATGGACATGTGCAAAGGCGTCCTGCAGATGCACATGTTTGGTGATGCAAGACAATGAATGAAGTGCATGTCAAACGTGAGAGAGCGAGACCAAAGAAGATTTAGAGAGAGACAATAAAAAGGAATATGCCTTATATGACAATTAAGGAGCATATGGTCAGTGACAACATAATATAATTATAGGAACTTAGACCGGAATCATGGTTGAGATGATATGATAGTTTTGAAAGATGTGTATTCTAAAGGTGCATATTATGCATTTGGTATTAGGATACGCGTAAGGAAGGTAGGATTTAGGTTACGAGACAAAAACAAAAAAAAAACAAACCAAAAAAAAGAAACAAAGCGTATGAACAATAATTGATCTATATAGCTGACTCCATAGAAAAAAGGTTTGGGTTGTTGTGTAAGAATTTCACCTTGATAAATGGTGCTAGGTGTTTAAGGAAATTTAAGGTGCTTTTCTAAGCTGAAAGTGCACATGAGCCCTTTTTTGTTCAGAATACGCTTCCAAATGCAGTCGGTTCATTGCCAAGTGAGCAGTGTACGCTTGCTCGCCAGTGGTAAATATGATATGTGCATTTTTCTGAACCTGTTAAATGCTGTGGCCTTGTCGGACACAGGAAGAAGACATGTTAAATGCGGGAAACGAAGGCGAAAGGAAGACTGAGAAAGACATGGAGAGACAACTAGAGAGGATGTGATTTATTTGACGTTTGGGAGGATATTTAGGATATAGCGCACTAGATGAGGATGATTTCACGAAGTATTTCGCATGAAACAGATATGTGTTGTGTTCAGACGGCATTTGCAGCAGTGTTCTGAGAATTCTTCCGGTATCCTTTCCATTTAGACTTGATTTCATGCCGTCTACTCTTTTTTTTTTGTTTTATCTTTCATGCTCACTTCTGCTTAATTTTGCAGTTGATCCTTACTGCTGAGAAACCGAGGCTTTTGGGACTTCACTGCTTTCTTGGCTCCATTTCTTCTCGTGAAAATTGGTATGAAAATAATTCATCAGTTTTATCTAACAGCAGGCGTTAAAGTTACGGCCCATGCCTGTTGGCCTCTGGTGTCAGCTGCTTCCTGGGTGGTGGCAGAAACGCCAATGCCAACGCCAATGCCAAATGTGTCTAGGAGAAATAAGCTATGTTTTCATATTCTCTGCAGGACATTAGATTGCATGCTTTTTGAATGTGCATGTCTCTGGTGAAGCTTTAACTGAGTATCATATAGTAGATTTTCTCAGGTCTATTCTTGTTGGACTTCAACATGAAGTCTTAAAGAGGGTAGAATAGAATAGTTGTTGGCATTACGTTTTTGAAATCTGTATTTCTAGAAGTATACTGGAGTCTTGTATTCTCTTTTGTTCTTTCTTTTTAGTCAAAGCTTCTCGCTTCTCCGTTTTAGCAGAAGTATGTCAGCTCTCTGTGTTCCCACCGACAATGCAAAAGCGTGGGGAGCAAATATTACTAGTACTAGATATGTTTGTATTGATACGTTTGTGATATGCAATTCATGAGTAACAACCTCTATGTGTTTTTAACACATGGGTATGGTCGCGCAACTGTAAGATCCATTAAATCTTCATTGGGCATTCCACTAGCCGAGAGATTGACAAGTGATCAAGCCATGCATTGACAACACCATTATGAATTCGCACACGGAGATGATGTTGGAATTTCAGAGGCGCAGAGTATGAAGATGCGGAAGCATGTTTAAAGCATTTAAAATAGCATTTGAGTATCACACATTGTAGAATATGGAAGAATAAATTGTAAATAGAAGAGTTGAATTGGAGGCTGAATAGTGTAAAATTTTATGCAGACTTTTAAGTTCTTCTCACATAACTTCACTACTGAATGTACATGAGTTTGCCCTTTTATAAGGGTTGAAAGAGGTAAGACACCTTAAGCCACCAACAATGGCTATATTCTATTTACAATTGTTTATTTGGTCTACTGAGTTAGTGGATGTATGTATAGATTTTGTTGCATTGTTCCTCTGTTTATCTCTTCAGTGTTGACTCCAGGGTTTCCTATATTTGTCTAAGTATTTCAGCTCAGCAGTGCTGTCTCTGTTGCTGCTGTTAATATTTGTTCTGTTGTTGTTTTGCTCAGTACAACTTGGTCCATTTGTTTATGCCTTCACCTCGTCTCCTCATCTTGGCATTCGTCATTGCTGTTTTCTTTTAGTGCATTCACTTCGTCACCTCGGCTTCGCCATTCTTTGCTCGACACTTCTTCTTTTGGCTTGATACTCTATCTAGATTCTAACACTTTTTACCTCGGCGCTTTATCTCATTACCTCAGCATTGCATCGTTTCACTTTGGCACTGATTTTTGTCACCTCGGCGATGCATGTTTTAGCTCGGCACTTCTTCTCAGCTCGAGTACTAATTCTGACCTCACCTCGGCTAGGCTCTTCGGTTCGGTACTTCTTCTGCTTCTGCCTCACTTCAGCTTAGCACCTCACCTTGACATTCCTTATCTTTCCCTGCTCACCTTTGATCTTCACCTCGGTATGTCACCTTTGCTCGGTACTCCTTTACTTCTTCGTTTACTTCAGCTAGGCATCTTAGCTTAGCTAATCACTGATTTCTGTTCACTTCAACTAGTCACCTCAACTCGGTTGATCACTTTGTTTATTTATAGAAACTCCTTCTTCAACAGATGCTCCTCTACTGATCCCTTCATCCGCTGCATACGTTTCCAAAAAGGCGAAAAAGGAAACGGCGAGGCGAGAGTAGAGGCAAGAGTGGGATGATCAGTTAAACTAGTGCAAAATTAATTAAAGAATGCTTTACTATACGAGTCAGAGTTTATGGACAAAATAACATAACTTATTTATTAACTTTTTTTTTGGGTGTGAAAGGCCATTTTAAAATTTGAGGCAATTCATAAAAAGAGAGGGTTTTCTTTTGAGAAGAAATACAGGGCAATTTCGGATTTTTTCATTATTTCTTTTCCAAGTGGTGATTGCTCTAAAAAAATTCAATTCAAAGGCATCCGATGATAGGGTAAAGCTTTAAAGGAATTTGAATAGAAGAGGTGTACGTTTGTCTGCCACGAATATATATGACAAACTCTTCCAAACACATCTTTAGTAGATCTATCGTTTGGTTAATTGCAACCAGATACATAGTATAATAATGTTGTGTGCGAAATTGTTTGGCTAACGGCGATGCATGTTTTTATATATATTTTTGACTATGACATACTTACTGTAATAAAATCTTCTAAGTTAACACATACGCATCGTAATACGGTGATACATATACGTTGTCCTATGGTGATACATACACCGTCATACAGTGTTATATTTTTGAATACATTTTATTGACGTTGGCATACACACTGTAATACGATGATGCATGCATTGTATGACGCTGATAAACATCGTGTTCACGATATGTGCATACATTGAAATATTTCAATTTAGGAGTTTGAACACTCATAACACGATACGGTGATATACACACCATCAAGGCCCGCGGTGTGCAGAAAAAATGCAATATATTGAAACAACATGTAAGTTAACAACATTAAAATATTCAGATACTCAAATAATTATTGATTCATTTGTCGAATTAGAGGTGTTAATTATATCTAGATACATTAGATTCGTACATCTTGATAAATAAAAAGACAATTTAATTTGGTGCCTTTGAACACTTGGATTATTTGAAAACTTTCACCACGTGGTGATTGACTAGCCGCGAGATGATGGTGCGTCATACACCAAGACAAGGTGAGTATAGCACTATGACTCATGCAATCCAGTGTTGGAGTAACGACGATTAAGTGAAAAGCAAAAGCTGCTAACAATTAGCAACATGCTTTGTGTTGTGAAGGTATGATTGTCATTTTCCATGGAAGGAGCAAATTTGACTTAGAATATGGATCAATTCATCCCTTAAAATCTAAAATCATAATTAAAAAGCTCTTAACATGTAGCTTAGATGATATAATGGTAACGGATTGCAACTCAAGAGACTCTAGTTTGAAACTATACATCAACAGTGCCGGAGTTTCAATGTTTTAAATACAACTATTTCGCTTATTAGGGCGGACCTTAGAGTAATTGGTAAGGTTGTTCCTTTGTAACCTTAAGGTCATGGGTTCGAACCGCGGAAACAGCCTCTTGCACAAAGTGTAGGGTAAGACTGCGTACATCAGATCGCAAAGCGATTCCACTCCTCCTTGGATCCTACGCAAACGTAAGAGCCTAGTGCACCGGGAACACCCTTTTATTCCTCTCATGTTGATATACACGGTTATAACTATTTTAATATCGGAAGCTTTCTATTTGTATTTACTATATTTCCTCACTAGCATGCTAGCACACCATATCCTTATTACTGTGTCAGTTATGCATGTACATATAGAGTCGGAGGTCTCACTAGAAGCAAACTATATATTCTTTGGGATGAAGATATTGTTTGCCTGCCTCTCACCCTCCCCAGACCCTAGCGATAGCTTTTACTGTCGCTGAAATATACTGGATATGTGTTGTTGTTGTAGTAGTAGTTGTCCACATTTCATAAGATATATAAGATGACTGCTAATTATATTTCTAAAGTATAATATAGACACACATACATACACATATGGACACCTATATGTGTACATATATATGCACACATATACACATATAAACATTATATATATAGATATGTATACGTCTATATATTTATAAATATGATGTGATGAAAAGGCAATAAACGAAAAACAGAAAAGAAAACTCCTCCTCGACGTGAAATTTTATGATGTCTGAATGACCAAGACCGGGTTGTTCCAAATAAAAGTCTTGATTATCGCGAAATAATAGGGAGGTTTAGGGCCAAAATTTGCGCTTAAGACAAGGCTTGGAATGTCCATGTAAACTTCACATCCGGACAAGCATCGTGTCATTGACGAATAAGACATGATGTTTATCATTTGACTTTATTCTCCATTGCTAAAAACACAAGTAATTAGAAAAATTAAGAACAAAACACCACAGTTACTATAAATAGTAATAAAATAATCGAACATTAGTTATCATTTTCTTGCGTGAAATTAGAAACTATTTTTTCCAGAATCAAAGTGCGTGCATCTGAAATTTGATGGACTTTGAATTATTACTATGTCGACAATCGTAGCTATCAGAGACGCAGCCTTGACCGGCGGGGAATACTCGCCGGCGAAGGAGAAGGCGGCCAGCAGAGGCGTTATAATGGCCGCTCTCCTCTCCTCCACCGCCGGATAAAACAATTCGTCGGTGGATTTAAGTTTAAGATACTTATATTTGTTGGGTTTTTTGGTTTCTACTTTTGGCTCAGCTCACATGTTGGATCTTTCATGGGATGGAATTTTCCCCCCGATTCTTCCGTTTCATCTCCCTCGAGGTACAGTTTCTTTCATTCATCTTAAGCTGAAGAAGCATTCGTTTAGTATTGTTTTCGTCTTAGTTGAGGATCTGGTAGCTGCTTTAGACTATCAACTTTCTAATTTCTGCACTAATTAATAGCGAGATTAGGCTAATTAACTCCAGAAATTCGAACTGATTTAGTTGTTTAAGTCATCGTATTTTTAGTGAAAACTGTTGAATATTGTCCCACATGGAACAATTTGAGATAAAATACATGGATATAATGTACTAACATCTATTGATTTAATGTTTTGAATGGATATAAACATCACTTCATTTAAGCCCAAGTTTCAATATGGTATCAGAGCCAGTTTGAAATGTAGACTTACTCCTTCTTTAACTCATGATTAACCATTTATTGTCTCGTCTCATCTAAATACAGAAGTTTGTTTAAGTAGATATGTGCTTAACTCAGATAATCACGAGTTTCAACAAGAACCATTGTTCGAAAAATATCAATTTTAGAATGAGTGTGGTAAATGAGGGGAAAAAACAGCTAAGTTTAGGTTGATGTTCTTCACTAGTAATATGGCTTCTAATTTGTTTTGGGATCTGTTCTTGTGGTATTTGAGGAAATGCATTTTTGATGAGCCACTTATGAATTCATGTTGTGGATGAACATATTTAACCTTTTGGGATACTACTTATGGATTCATATTGTCTGTGTTGTTGTGAAGTAACAATCAATCAACATAACTTGACTTAATTTTTATATATGTCATCTGAAAACAAGCCAACATATTGCCTAATGAACCCACCACTTTGCCTGTATTGAGAATATTGTTTCACATTGACCACTTTGAGATAAAATATACGTGTTATATTATGATGAGATGTCAGCACTCATTGACTTAAGGTTTTGATTAGGTATGAGCTTCCTCATGTAAGCCCAAGTTTCAACATGGTATTCAAGCAAGATTAAAATATGGACTCACACTTTGTCCGGTCCATGGTTGGTCATCTATTGTCTCTCCTCACCCAAGTCTAGATATTGATGTCTGGCTTGTGGTTTGTGATTGAGGACGGGTTCTATGGCGTGTGTGTATGTCAAGCCACGTTGACACGTGAAGACATGTATTGAGAATATTGTTCTACATTTGTTACTTTGAGATAAAATACATGGGTTATATAAGGATGAGGTACCACCACCCATTGCCTTAACGTTTTGAGTGGATATAGGTCTTAACTCATGTAAGCCCAAGTTTCAACAGCATGTAGATTTCCAACCGTCCTTTTATGTTGTACCTCTCTATTTTGAATTTTTGTAAGTCATAAATGTATAAGTTACCTATCTTATTAACAACTTAAGATTTTAAATGAGATGATAAATTAACAAGGTTCTTCATGATGTTGCAAAGTTATGTCCAACAAGTTGTGTGAATGTTTTCTTCAGGGTTGGCTACACGGTGCTTATTAATACTTGGAAGAGAGATTCTTTACTTAAGCAATCTGTTGCACACTATGCATCCTGTAGTGGGACTGATGCAATTCATGTTGTATGGAGCGAGAGTGAACCGCCATCCGAGAGTTTAAGAGCACATCTTAAGAATGTGGTATTGAAAAGGTCACAGACAGCACAGAAGCCCAACTTTAGGTTTGACCTTAACAAGGAAGATAATTTGAACAACAGGTTCAAGCCAATTGAGGATCTCAGGACTGATGCAATTTTCTCTGTTGATGACGATGTCATTGTTCCATGCCGGACTTTGGATTTTGCATTTACTATGTGGCAAAGTGCCCCATTAACGATGGTAGGCTTTGTTCCGCGCATGCATTGGTTAGACAAGCAGGTATGATAGATGTACCACTTTTTCGCTTGAATATGCTTATGTTATGAAGTCAAAGATACACTCTTCTTTGACTTTGGAATATCATGGAATAAAGCAAAATGACTCAGTAAATTGGATCTGCTTCTTATATTGTGAAGTAGCAGTTGATCGACACAGCTTGACGAAATTTGCATTATGAGTCATCGGGAAACAACATCTGTGTGTTTCTAACACATTGGTATGATTTCGTACATCAAACACTTCATATTCCGCCATAAGCAGGAGCTTCTTAGGCAATAAGGTAATGTTGTTGTTGTTGTTGTTGGATGGCTTTTCCATCATAGTAGTGCCATAAGGATTTATAAGACGTCAGTATGCTGCATGATTAGAATTTCCTTACAAGACTACACTTTTCTTGAGCAACAATACTGTGTACAAAAGGAACATGTATGTGTAATATATTGTGTTTAGATTAATGCAGTTTACTTGTGACAATGTATTGAGATCTTACAATTTTAGAACATTTTCTTTGTGACCTAGACTTGTGTCATCATACATATGGTAGCTACTAATTTCTTTCTTAGCAAACGCTTCCCTAAATGTGTTATGCTTCCTATTTTAGTTGCCAGCCGTTCCACTTGGTGAAGGTTAAATTCTATTGAGTTTGTTTGAATACATACATACACTCTTTTTCCCCAGCTATATCATTTTTTTTTCTCTGTGATTATGCCAAGTGTAGTTCTTTTACGTATTGTCCTTGCTCCTTGCTTTCCTTTGAACTCACTTCATCTACAGCAGCTAAAGTCAAGTACCAGTGTCATATCATATTTAGGATGATTTGTATATATTTCTTGTTCGCTATTGACTATCTTCCAACTCCCATTTGATGATGTTCTGGTGGATTTTACATTAAGAAATCTTCTACAAGTTCTTAATTGTTGCTATTTGAAATCTTAAACCCTGGACCAGGGATGATTTTTGGAACTCTTTTGAACTTCAATGGTCAGTCTAAAACTAAATCATCTATGTATTCCTGATGAAACTTAGGCTTAGATGAGGTGAGACCTATATCCACTCAAAATCTTAAGGCAATAGGTGTTAAACCTCATTCTCACATAATCTATATTTTTCTCAAAGTGAGCGATGTGGGACTATATTCTCAATATCCGCTCTCACATGCCAACTTGACTTGACATACACACGCGACTTAGAACCCGTCTCACAAACCACAAGCCAAGCATGAACATATGGACTTGGGTGAGGGGAGAATTAATGGCCAACCATGGGCCAAACAGACATACATGCGCCTTAGAATCTGCCCTCATACACAAACCAAAAGCCAAACATGAAAATCTGGACTTGGGTGAGGAGAGCATAAATGACCAACCATGGGACAGTCAAGGTGTGAGTCCACATTTTAAACTACCATGATAAAACTTGGCTTTACATGAGCTGAGACCCATATCCACTCAAAAACTTAAAGTCAATGGGTGTTGGTACCTCATTCTCATATAACCCATATTTTTTTCGAAGTGGTCGATGTGATACTATATTCTCCATAATTTCCTTTCTTTCAAAATATAAGATTCCTTGATTAGTTCCGCTTGTTTGCTTGACAGAAAAATGGTGTGGCTCACTACAAATATGGTGGATGGTGGTCAGTGTGGTGGACTGGTACCTACAGTATGGTTCTCTCCAAAGCAGCCTTCTTCCATAGGATGTACTTGGATCTTTATACTCACAAAATGCCCTCATCTGTTCATGATTATATTACGCGAGAAAGGTATGCCTGCCTGCCTGTTTCCAATGTACCTTTATGCTCCTGGATTTAAGCATCTGTCCTGAATTGAAGTTCCTTGTGCTTGTGAGTTTGTGACAGGAACTGTGAAGACATAGCGATGTCTCTGCTTGTAGCAAATGCCACAGACACCCCACCAATCTGGGTGAAAGGTAACGGCGTTTGTTCACTTTATCATTTTGACAGGCATGTCTAATGAAGATCTTAATTCTCAATAAAAACAACAACAACAACATTACCCTATTGCCTTAGAGGCTCTCATATATGGCGGGGTAGAGGGTCAGATGTACGTAACCATACACATGTGTTAGAAACATACATAGGTTGTTTCCTGATGACCCATAATAAAAATTGCGTCAAGGTGTGTCTGTCAACTGTTACTTCACAATATAAAAAGCGCAACCAATTCGTATATTGAGGGTGGAACTCTATACTGATTGGAATAGTGAATTTGCTCCGTTTCCTGTCCTAAGCACATGCCCGAACTACGTAAATCTTGTCTTCAAATTTTTACTTGTGTTTGAAATTTCTTTGTTTCTGTTGCACTACATGATCAAATGTGCTGAAGTGGAAGTTAAATGTAGATGTTAGATTCACTTCCTAAAGTCCTCTTTTATGAAATTGACGTTTTTAGATTTGATTTGACGTATTCAGAATTAAAAAAAATGACTCAATAAATTGGTTGCGCTTCTTATATTGTGAAGTAGCAGTTAATCGACATAGCTTGACGTAATTTTCATTATGGGTCATTGAGAAACACTCTGCGTGCTTCTAGCGCATGGATATGATTGCGTACATCCGACTCTTCCTACCCCGCTATAGGCGGGAGCCTCTAAGTCAATGGATAATGTTGTTGTTGTATTAAATGTCCTACTTTGAGTAAAACCTTTTTTACCAGCTAGGCCCAAGAGATACTCTTTCATCTTTCATGATTGTGGCACATATTACTTAAGTTAAAACAACAACAACATTACCCTATTGTCTTAGAGACCCTGCCTATGGTGGGGCATGGGAGCCGGATGTACGCAATCATACCCATGTATTAAAAATGTTGTTTTGCTGATGATCCAAAATGAAAATTGCGTCAAAGTGTGTCGATCAACTGCTACTTCACAATATAAGAAGCGAAGATATGTGGTGTTCTCTTTTATGAAACTGAGGTCAGTACGATTATTTTTGTCTGAACTTTCAGGAAAGATATATGAGATTGGGTCTTCAGGGATTAGCAGCATAAATGGACACAACGGAAAAAGAAAGAAGTGCCTAAATGATTTCGTTTCATTGTATGGAACCATGCCTTTGGTGGCAACCAATGTAAAAGCTGTTGATGCAACATCTGAACGGTTCTGGTAGTTCACGTTGATAGTCCAAAGCATAAGACTTCTGTATCCAGTTACAGAATCCTCCTTAAGACCTTCGAGGATGCCTTAGGCCACCGGGCACGTCCGGCGATCGCGCGTCGGTTCAGAAGGTGTCCTGGATCTTTATACTAACACATCAAGGTTTGTTTTACCCGCAGTCTTTGTGTGTATTTGTTGTAATATAGCTCTGTTGTGTAACCGCAGAAACTGTTTGGTTGTTATTCCACTTTGGTTCCTCGTTATGAGACCTTACCTAAAGAGGGAAAGCAAATTGATTTCGAGATTTTACTGTTTGATAAAAGTATAATATGAAATTATAAGATTTTACTTCGGAAACAATCATTGTGTTCTACGACATGTGTATGGTTACATACATCAGATCCCTCATCCTCCATCATAGACGAGAGCCTTTAAGACAATGTGGTTGTGTTGTTGTATTGTTACCATTTTGGTCCCTAGTTATGAGACCTTACGCAAAAGAGGAGCAAGGGAAAACAAGAGATTTTATTGTTATTAATGCTAGGGTTACGTTGTTGGAATCTGTTGGAAGGCTACATGCAACTGATTGTGTTCAACTGATTATTAAGTTTTTTTTTTGGGTTAAAATGATAATATTAACCAGAGAAATCAAGACATCAAAGCGATATGACCCATACAATAGTCTTACTTGTAGATGCATATGCCGACATACATGTTCTGTTTAGTAATGTATAGCAATCTTAAAACATATGAGTAGTGCCTACGTTTCAGTATGGTTATTGTTAACCATATATGTAAGGATTTATATATGTACTTCTTCCGTTTCAGTATTTCTTTAATAACAATTACACTTTTATGAACTTATGGTTCAAGTACTATCCAAATAGTGACATGTAAACACCTAATCTAGTTGAGTTATGTAGAAGTGAGGAGATTACACGCTTGAAATATCCAGAGAATATATATATATATATATATATATATATATATATATATATATATTATATGTATATATATATATATATATAAATTGGGGAGGGGAATCGAACTCGAGACCCAGGGATGGAATAAATGCTACTCAACCGCTAGACTTAAAGGTTTTTCGCATCCAGAGAATATATATTGTATATATGTGTGCGCGCGCGCGTGTGCGCGCACGCGCTAGTTTCTTGATTGGTAAACTGCTAAATTTCTTTCAGAAAAAGGAATGAAATTAGTTAAGCTCTACCGGCTAAACAGTTGTATCTGATCTTATCATACTTTCATAATACATTTTGATCAAACAAAGAGTGTAGTGACTAGTGAGAAAACCCTCATCTTAGAAAATCTTACCGAGTGCTCAAATCTGGAAATAAATGTCTGAATGGCAAAAAGAATGCTTGGTGCAAACTAGGTTTTTCAATACGGTTTCCGCAAAATAAGAAAAAAATAGAAAAATCATTGGTGTAACGATAAAAATAGCAATTTCAAGTGTTGACTATATGAAATCTACAAAATTTGCTTAACCAAACTCTGGAAAATGGAGTGCATTTTTTTTTCCTTTTGCTTACCATAAAGCATGGGTGGTCTGAAAGCATGCAAAGTAACGAAATGGGTTGAAAATCAAAGCAATCAAATAAAGCAAAACTTAACCAATCCTTAACTAAACCGTATATTTATTTGAGTAAAGGTCCTCTATTCACGTGTTATCTTGACCTCCCCACTTCCTCCGCTAAAATTTGTGGAATATTACAAGAATTTGCATTCTTTCAAGTTAAGAAAAAATTTACAGAGTTGTTTACTTTTTATAGGTGATGAACTCAGAAACTAACTGCTGAATACGACGAGTATTTTCACGTCAGTCAGCAACAGTCAACGTTGCTGGCCCCACTACTGGTCGCAGCTCGGGTCAGCTTGACCAGTCTAATTTCACCCTCCGAACTAACAGGTGCCAAGGCAAATGCCCCAGTAAGTCTCAGCTCAGATTCAGCTCAGCTAAGGGACAAGGGCAATGCTCTTCAGTTCAGTGCGGCCAAAGGATGTGGTCAGATCTAGTCAGAGCTTACTTTATTTCAGCCTGACAAGAGAGCCTAGGGCATCACCTCTCACATCCATTCATCCAGGTTAGCTCGGCAGAACATCATGATATACCACCACTCATCTTAAAGTTTTGAATGGATATGAGCTTCATCCCACGTAAGCTCAAGTTTCAACATTCACCACACGATAATTGTTGAAGATGATGGGCTAACAAGGCAGAAGAAGAAAGAAAAGAAAATGTGCATCAGACTAGAGTAGGTGGCTTGATGCAGAAGTTGGCTCGGTGGCATGAAAGGTTTGGCACGCTTGACACGATGCTTGGCACGTTTGGCACGCTTGGCGCGTCTGGCACGCTCAACAGGCTTGGCACGCTGGCGGGTGATCTAAGGAAGGCACGTACATATTGCAGCAGACCAAATCTTCTTCTGCACGTGCTGATTATGTTCTAGTTGCTTCCACAGATAGTATAAATACTTAAAATGATTGTAAATATAGAAGATTGAAGAAGAAGATAGAAAATGTCTTCCATAACCGTCTTTGCTCATAGACTTGCGCTCCTTGGCGCCATTTCCTCTACATTCAAGTTCTTCTGAATTTCGTTTGGTTTTACTTCATGATTTCTTGGCATTAATGTTTTAGTTCATCTTATGAAGTGATTTTAACAATAATGTTGAAGTACGAAGTATAAAGTGAGTTATATGGTTGCAGAAACTTGTACTCTTTGTATGTGACGATTTTATATCATGTCGTAGACGATTTTGTATATTAATATTGTAACTTGTAAGATAAGTTTAAAGAAGATGATATTGTGATGTGTGAGAAAATTTAGTACAAAAATGAGACATGATATGGAATATTTGACACCCCCTACACCCCCTCCCCCAAAGCAAATCTCTACGAATTGTACGTATCAACCAAATTTAGCGTCTTACTCATCGCCTTCAATATGGACTTTAAAAGCATTTAAGACAACGTTGAGTTGACATCAAACAAAACAACAGCATACCCCTTAAATTTTTCATTGTTCCCTCGTGAAAGAATAATAATGATAGTAGTTGTCATTTTCGAGTCGTTTTCTCCTCTTCATCTTCGTGGACCTTTATTGTGAGTTCACATATGTTATTTTGTCTTTGTTGTAAACGTCATGTAAAGGACACCTATAATTATTGGAACCTAGTATGTGTGTGTATATTATATATATATATGCATATATATTAATAACAATCATACCCATTATATCATAATAACATCAAAAGCTATCGTTGAAGTTTGTGAAGGATGAGAGGAAGAAAAACGATACTTCCATACTAAGAGATAGATAGCTTGCTTTCAATGAGACATCAAACTCTATATGTACCTGCATAGATGACACATAATATATATACACACGAGGAATGCAAGCAAAAATATACATGACAATACTCCCATGACATAGCACAGTTGGTACTTGGGTTGGGATTTGCTTCAAGAGATCAAGAGTTTGAATTCAGAGACACGCACAGTGTGGGTGTTCTACTGCTGCTAGGCCGAAGGACTGGTTTGCGGAGAAACACCTTGTGTGGGTCAATGCGTAAGTCCTCACTCAACCTAGAAGGCCGCTAAACTTCTGATTTGCGTCCTCCACAATGCTCCTTATGACTAGGATGGCGAGGGCGCAGAAAATAACATTTTACTCCAAGAATATACATGACAATCACATAAAATATATAACAAGCGATTCAGTGAAAAATTTAACGCTAGATCGGTTTGACTTTGTATGAGCCAGCTTGCACAAATAATATAGTAGTAGAAGTTTGAGGGACAAGTTTTCAGAAACAATTCTTCATTATTTAATAAAAGTCGATAATGTAACCCGTAGGGCATAACACAGTTGGTTTCTGAAGGACAGAATTGATAAAAAGGTACAAGGTTTGAATTCTGCAGCCTGTATTGTGAGTGTCTTATCTTCAAACTCCAATGTGGGTCTTGAAAGTAAACTCCTAATGTGAGTCTGCGTATTCTGTGTCTCCTTCTAGCGGACCGATAATTATCTGATTATCCTTCCAGATGCCTTGTCAGGTTGGGGTGTCGGAGGCCCTTAGGGTTGGGTTCAATCTTTTGGTAGAAAAGACGATACTGGCTGCATCCACTCCAAATACATCTCCAGTTAAATTTCATGCTTCGTCGTAACCTTTTTCTTTATACCAAATGTTCAGCTGTGGAATACTACAAAATATAGCTGCCACTGACGTAGCCGATGTTGTCATTTTTTGGAACAATAATAATTCGTAATGGAGTATGTAATCGTAGACAACCATAATGATTGATTTATTTATTTATATGATTTTAGAATAAGATGAAATAAAAGAAAATGACTCACTAAATTGACTATACTTCTTGTATTATGAAGTAACAGTTGATCGACACAGTTTGACGCAATTTTCATTATAGGTTATCAAAAAACAAACTTTGTGTGATTCTAACACATAGATATGGTTGCATACATCCAACCTCATATATCCGTCATAGGATTGATAAAGTAAGTACGCATACACTTTAGTTTGATTGATAAAATAAGTACGCATGTCCGTGCACAACTTGGTGGAACAGAGTATATGATTGCTGAGAGATATACAACATATTAATCCCTTCAAAAGGATATTTATAAAACTAACACATAACTTTACGAAGCTTCATGTCACTTGGACATAGAAAGAGAAATGTAGTTATCTGATTTTAAATCGTAGATTTTAGAAGAGAAATTATTGGGTGGTAAATACAATGATAGAAAAACCAAAGTAATTAGACATGCTGTTTCATGATTTTATTTTGTAGTATAGTTGCATAGTTCTAAAAAAATAAACTATTACTTTTTTTCCTTCTCAAAAGCCAAATCCATTTAACACACACATGAAGCCAGCCAAATTCTAAAACTAAAATCAACCACTTCATAAAAGATACGAGTCAAACTCGAACGCAATTGGTTTGATGTAAATGATTAGCAAACAATATTGTTTGTTAAAGTTGCTGTTTTATGACATTGAGATCACGAGTTCAAGCTGCATAAACAATCTTTTGCACAAAGTATAGAGCAAGACTGTATATATGAGATTGCAAAGCGATCCGTCTCCTTCTGAATAACTCGATCAAAAAAAATTTGATTCGAGTCAACTAGCCCATAATGAACATGAGAAAACAAGAGGGAAGACTTCTGGGGAGAAAATTTGAACAATATAAAAATGGAAACTTGAAACGAGTGATGAACAGCACAAGGACAACTGGAATCTGTTGTTTGGCAATCTGGAGAGCAAAAGACCTGTGTGCCCCACAGCCTCTGCCTCTGGAGACGAATCAAAAATTCTAATATGTTGCTTCTCTCTCCTTCCAACGAAGAAGAGACAGCTTAAGGCTCTTCTTTCCCTTTTCCTCTTACTCGGTACGGTTAGTCATCATCGCCTTTCTCTTTGCATTAAATTTTAAGCTTGTATGACAATATATGGATCTGGGTTTCTTGCTTCTGTTCAGATGATGGCGTTCTTGTGTGAAATTCTTAGCCTTTTGAATCTGGACTAGTGGGTTCTCTGTCTTAAAGTTGGATACTTTATGTGATTAGGGTTCTGAACTTGCTTTAGTTGGATTCTCGGGCAGTATATATAGTGAAAGATGTAAATATCCTTTTCAAGAAGTAGTTTTGATTGTGGTTCCTTTTGTTTTGCTGCTGCAGTTCATATCTTCTCGATAGTTTTTGCTAAAAACTTAGGTTTTTTTATAGAATGCTTTCATTAGCTTGTTTCATAGTGTGCCGTGTAATCTCTCTTTTTATTTGAGTATGGAAGTATGAATTTTATTTATTTGTTTGTTTTGTGGTAGATGTGTTTACCCAGATCTACTTGAAGTGGAGGTTGGAAAAATTGTGCCTTTCAGACTTTCAGTCTTGTTGCAATTTTGGACTTCTTGTGCCCTATGGTTGTGGTTTTCAAATTTTGATTACTGAGTATTCCAAGCTTCCCGTACTAATTTGACTTGTTTTGTTTCCAGGCTAGGAGCCTCTAAGTATGCTTATTTTGTGAGAAAGTTCGTATCTTGACTTTAGAGGCTCTGTTCCCCATTGACTGCCAAGGGATTTTTGAGTTGGAGTTTGTATATTTGAAGGTGGAAAGACTTTGGAAGTTGATTTCAAGGGTTTCTCCTCATCTTTTTTCGAGTCAAAGCTTCGTATGGCTGTTGCCAATAGCAACAACACAACTGAACCATCTGCTTCTTCTTCTTCGTGCAACTGCTTTAGAGTTGAAAGATTGACTGAAACTGTTCTGGAGTCGAATCAGATCTCAAACCTGAAAGATCGATATGATCTTGGCGAACAATTGGGCTGGGGACAATTTGGTGTGATCAGGGAGTGTTCTGATAAGTTGACTGGGGAGTTACTGGCTTGCAAATCCGTAGCCAAGGATAGATTGGTCACTCAGGAAGATGTGCGGAGCATCAGACTTGAGATTGAAATAATGACTCGGTTGTCTGGACACCCTAATGTAGTAGACCTTAAGGCAGTTTATGAGGATGAAGACTATGTGCATTTGGTCATGGAGCTTTGTGCTGGAGGTGAGCTTTTCTGCCAGCTGGAGAAGCATGGGAAATTTGCTGAGGCCGAGGCCAAAGTGCTATTCAGGCATCTGATGCAAGTGGTGATATATTGTCACGGCATGGGAGTGGTTCACCGGGACTTGAAGCCAGAAAACATCCTTTTAGCAAAAAAAGCCCTTCTTCTCCAATAAAGTTGGCTGATTTCGGTCTTGCAACGTACATTAGAGAAGGTTTGTGCCTACAACCCATGTTGTCTTGAAGTTATGTGCACTTCTCATGAAAGATGACCAATACACATTCTAACTTGTCAGTTTTGAGCAACAGGGCAGAGCTTGCTAGGTACTGTTGGTAGTCCATTTTATATAGCTCCGGAGGTCCTGGTGGGTGGCTATAACCAGTCTGCTGATGTATGGAGTGCCGGAGTTATTCTTTACATCCTTCTTACTGGGATTCCACCTTTTGGAGGGAAGACTAAATCACGAATATTTGATGCTGTTAGGGCAGCTGACTTGCGGTTTCCGTCAGACCCTTGGGACTACATTTCCTATTCTGCCAAAGAATTGATAAGGGGAATGCTCTGTAAAGACCCTTCTGCTAGGCTTACAGCTCAACAGGTCCTAGGTGCGCTACCTTCTTGCTAGTTTATGATATCATCAGTTAGATTCCTTATTTAGTTATTGTGAGGATTTATTGATCCGCTATTACGCGTTTTCTGCCATGGATTACCTTCATCCATAAAAAACATGGTAATCTTGCTTGCCATAAGCATTTGTCTATAATCATCTTCTGAAGTTTCTGCAGAGTTGTGCCACCTGTTGAAAATTTGAAAGCTTCTATGAACATTAGGTCAAACATCTCCTCCTATTGTTCTCAGACTAATTATAAGAGAAGAATGTGCCTTTTGACTATGCAAGTCTGCATTGAATAAAGGATGTGGAACATTACAAGCATAATTTTCAGGCCAAAAGATCACCAAGGAGTTTGTAGCATGAAAAGCAATCCATGTCTATACATAGTCCAGCTGATAACATAAAGAGCTCGTGCAAGTTATTCTTATCCTGTAATAACAAGTTCTTGCTCTTGGTGTCTCAGTTAGTATAGCTTTATGAGTTAAGCAAGTTAGCCTAATAGATAATTCAATTTCAAGTACTGTTGTGCAGGCAGGGGTAATATGCAGTAATAGTTTCATTCCAAACTATGGTTACGTGTGCGCGTACATGTTCAGTCTGTGATTACGGCCATGCTTTTTAGTTAAAAGTTAAAATAGCCATCATAATTTGCTCAAAATACATGGCACCATGTGAATTGTAACAATATTATTCATAATCTAGTACCCAGAAAAACACCCCAGTTGAGAAAACCTAGGAATTCAGAAGTATCAAGAGAGGAAGAAGGTCATCTGCTGATTAATGATACATAATAATAAGAACCAGAAATGAACTGTGGAAAAGTAAAGAACGTCCCAAGCTAAGCATTGAAACCTGCAAGAGAGGGGCTCCGAGCTAGGTTTTAAAGATCCTCATAGATAATCTCATGCTGATGGCGATCTCCTAGCTGACCTTTGTCCTCTTAACCCGCAAAGAATCTTATATACTGTAACCTTAGAACATAAGTGCTCTGACTTTGTCACTTGCCTATCTAACAATTGACTCCACTTCAGATCATAACTGGATGAACGATTCTGCTGCTTCCCTTGAAGAATCTTATAGAAGTCACCAAAAGAGCTGTGGTGGGATAGGCTTGCTCAGAAGCCCTTCCAATCTACTCATGGCGGGCAATCGGGATGTTAGTTTCAACTCAGGCATGCCTCTAATGGATGATTCGAACTCGCCTGATTTCACGTGCAGATCATCATTTTCTTCATTCCTGGTCACTCCACCTGCACCTTGCTCTGAAGCTATTGGGTTTTCATTTCAATGCGGTGGTGGATTGAGCAATATAGAACTTCCCACGTCTGTTCTTCCACTGCCAAGTTTTGCATTCTTTGGCACCGGTGCCATGGCTGAGCTAAGAACTTTAACAGGAGATATTACCAGAGTAGATTCACTTCATCGAGGTAAAATCTGTATTGATTTTGACCTTAGATACTCATTTGAGAACAATTAAATTCAACCAAACCATCTTTTCATGCAGAGGCTAGTTTTGAATCACTATTGGTGGTGCCAGATTCTTCAATGTGTTTCGACAAAGCAGCATCAGAACGGGAGGGAGAGGTTAAAAGAGGCGAATCTAGGTTGTCAGGAAGCCATAACAGGAGAAACAATACAATTAGCTTAGGTGAAGTAGAGCAGCTTGACCTTATGGTGACTGAGTCGGTTATTCGATGGGCATCGTGCACTCAACTTCCATCTGCAATGTCACTGAGGTCCTCGCTTGTCTGCTAGATGTTTAGGAAGTTTAGGTTCTGCCCTGCTCCACAGCTCGATCCCACGCGTCCAGAAGTTTGTACAAGCTTTTCCCTGTGGGAATCGGATCTGCTCACCTGCAAGTGAGCGTGACCCGATCTCCCGCCCTCTCATGGTCTACCCTTCACTCAGTCTATTCCCATGTGTCACTCGATAGATCCGTCACCGTCCCTGTAGTGAACGGATCCAACCTCTTCACTGTGCTAATTTTTCCATGATGTGTTTGGTTGAAAAGATTGTATGGACATGTTTATACATAGGGCCTAAGAACGTGTTCTTGTAATTTCTATTAGATGGCAAAAGTTGTCATTGAATCTGGTATCTGTATGTTTTTAGTTGTCTTGTACATACATGTTTAGTCGCAAAAAATTGGGAATGTTCACAATTATTTAAAGTTACAAATTATAGGATGGTCTTCGACCATCATAATGTCAACAAAATGAGTGTTCTTGAATTGATGAAATTATGCATGCACATAAGTTTCAATGACTTATGTGCGTGAAGGGACAGAGGATATTGTGAATCATGCCATTATACAATACATGGAAAACGATATTATATCTAATCATTCATCACATTCTCTGTTACACTATGTGAACCATGCTGTGTGTATTAAACTAATACACATATCATTATATCATATGTGTGACAGAGAATATTATAACGGGTATGATATAGAAATATGCGCTCTTTATAAATAAGATGAAAAGAATCAACTTGTTAGATCCACAATTAAGATTCATTACAGGATTATAAGATAGAAGAGCATTTCCTTATGTTTAGGGGTTTTGTCCGAAGTATGAGTTGTATGGCTTGTGTATAACACACTTGCTTTAAACCGCTCCAATGTCATGAACTAAATATACAAGCATGCAAGTGACAGCATTAAAAGTGTCACTAAGTTGCAGCAGGACCGATCTTAACTACTAACGTTAATGTCGACCAATGCCACACCTAGCAAAGATACCTATAAATGTAATGCCGGTCATATATCTAACATGTCCATGTAATCACGCAGCAGACTTCTATGTTTGTACAGGGTCTAAAGAGATACATGATCGCTTCGCGATCTAATATACGATATATGCAGTTTTTGCTGTTTTTGCGGTTCGAACATGTGATCTCAATGTCGCAAAACAACAATGTTATCAGTTGGTCTAACGTCCTACACTCACACAGTCCAGATAAAAACTCAAAAGGCCAGCCAAATAACAACGGACCATGTGAATTCAAGGTTTTGTCGAATTTCCATCGTCCACCAATTGAACAAAGTAACAAGCTTAAGGGTTTTTATTAGTCACCTTGCTTTGCTTTTCCTTTTTTGTCATTGTCATCAAATATAAAAATAATTTGAATCGCATTCCTGGTGCACTAGTCTTCCACGTTTTATGCAAGATCCGGAGAGGAACTGGTGATCTGATGTATGCGTCCTTACCATACATTTTGTGCAAGAGTTTGTTCCGCGGCTCAACCCTTATACTATTTTCGCAGCTTGAACCCGCGACCTTAAGGATACAAAACAACGCACTTCGTCAGTTGCTCCAGTACCTGCCTTCAAATATAAAAATAATTTATATTGTTAAAAATGGTGGATGCAAACGCTGTAGACTATATGAAACCTCGTGCCACTTCTTTACATTTGATCCAACTCGATCCTTTCTGGCTAAAGTCCGGTTCTGATGATACAACCTGACCCTAATTTCTTTAGAAATAATAAAACAAAAAAAAAATTCACCCGCTACGATACTGCCACGTAAACCATGAATCTCAGCGCCTCGATTCACAGCCGCTAGATCACCTCAACTTCAGCGCACGCAATAAGCCATCACTACAGGTCCATGAGTCCACCACGACAACCGGTGGAAGCTGTGAATCGACGGATGAAGCCGGTTATCCCACAGTAGTAATTTCCGTAGTTATATATAATGGCTCCGATCATTTTTGCTTTTTGTAACTGATCCATCCAAAGCTGCAGAAACTGCAAAATTTCCTCTCCAGGTTTGCAATTTCTTTTGTTTTCTTTCCTGCAATCTGTAATCTTCTCTCTTTTTCTTTTTGATTATTCTGTTTTCTGATTTTCTCCGTTCTTCTCGGTGAATTTTGAAGTTATTTTTTTTATAAATACTGTACTCTCCTTTTGTTTTTGTTTTTGTTTCTGTTTCTTCCCCTCTGTTTTGAGGGTTGAAGTTTCCGATCCTTTGACCAAATTTTTTTCTTCAATTGCGATCGGGTTAATTGGGTGTCTATTGTCGTATTTGATGTTTATATGCGGTTCTGGATTTAGTTTGCGTTTGGTTGCTGGTTAAATAGGGGTTAAGGTGTTAATTCTAGAATTTTTTGGATTAGAGTCGTTTAGCTGTTGAGATTGGTTAAGTTTGCAGAGAATTATTCAATTGCCCGAAAAAGGGCTTTTCCTTGTGTTTGTGATGGTTAGGATGAGTAGGGTTTTAGCATTGCAATCAAAATTTTTTTTAGAAAGAACTAAAATTCTTTCCTTTTTTAATTCATGATTTGGTCTTTTTTTTTTTTCCTTTTTGCCGATTTACTTTGCGATGATCCAGTTGAGTGCATGAGTTGTGCGTATTTTTTGTATTGTTATATCGTGAGTTTGCCTCCAAAACAGCATGTATCTGCTGCTGTTTTGGTTATGACTTTTGAGCATTACTGACTCTTTTCTTCCTTTGTCGGGATTCTCGCTCCTTTGAATAAATATTTAATTTTGTATGGTTTTGGATGAAATAATCTGCAATTTCAAGTTGGTCCATTTTGATTATCGTGTAGTCAATATGAGAAATCGAAAAGGCAGCTAGTCTGGAACAACTAAGATACCATCACCAGGTTGCCGTACCTCCCAATATGGCAACTAACAGGGTGGTTGGTGGGATGGCATATTCGGGTTCGGGCTCTGCTGCCTTCTTTTCTGGGGATGATCAGTCTCAAGTGGTGAATTCCTCCTTGACTTCACCATTTGGAACTCATCAAATTTATTCCATGGTAATGCTTGGGGAAATTCAGGCCCAGTTTCTGGTGATGGTAATAGTCCAGTCTTAAACAGTGCAGGGAGCTCAGGCACTAGTGTTGGGGCAAGCTCTTTGGTTACTGATGCGAATTCAGGACTTTCAGGAGGTCCAAATGTCCAAAGAAGTGGTAACACTAACACTGAGTCATACATGAGATTACCTGCTTCTCCCATGTCCTCATCCAATAATATTCGTATTTCTGGATCTCCGATCATGGATGGATCAGCTGTAGTTCAACAAAACTACAATCAAGATCCAAACTCTCAGCAACCGCAGCAAAGGCAGCAGCATCAAGGGCCTTCAAGTGCTACATCCTTGTCTGCCTCACGAGTTGGGCAAGTACAATTTTCTAATGTTAACAGGGCCCAAGGTTTCATTTGTTCAGGACCCAAGTTGTTTTGGCCTGTTGCAAAAGAAACCTCGCCTGGATATTAAGCAGGAAGATGGGCTCCCGCGACAGGTTTTTGCAACAATATCTGCAAAAAACGGACTCGTTGAATTTGCAGAACCCCAATCCTCAGTTGCAAGCTCTCATCCAGCAACAAAGATTGCGTCAGCAACAGCACGTCCTTCAGACAATGCCACCGGTACAGCGAGAGCAGCTACTCCAACATGAACTGCAGTTAAGGCATCAGTTTCAGCAACAGGGGTTTCAGCAGTCTTCTGTTATGAAGCGACCCAATGATAGCAATCTGTGCTCTCGCAGACTAATGCAATATCTATATCATCAAAGGCAAAGACCTCAAGTGAGTAACATTTGCTTTTCCACCCATGCCTGTAAGGGGATTCAATGCCTACGTGACTTGTCTTCCCTTTTAGTTGAAAATGTTTATGCGTAGTGATGAATTTTTTATGACTTGTAAGTTTGATCTTGCTCTAAAGATGCAATTGTGTATTAAATTGTAGGACAATAGTATTGCCTATTGGAGGAAGTTTGTCACAGAATATTACTCTCCATGTGCAAAGAAAAAATGGTGCTTGTCACTGTATAAGAATGTTGGGCATAATTCCCCTGGAGCATTCCCCCAGGCCGCTATGGTAAATTTTTCTGCCAAGGCATCTGCTTACTTTCGAGAGTTTACTGGTTCTCTGTATCTGTTCCATAGTTCTTTCTGTTATTTACTTTGTATTACTCATGATTTCTTTTGTCCTTTCTTGTTTGGAAGTGATATAAATCTAGGAGATCTTATAAATGTTATGTTTGATACTTGCGCTTCCTTTTTCGAACAATTGTTCAATGATGGTGTGCTCTTTCCATGTATTGTATCAGAATCCATGTCACTGTGACATCTGTGGCTCAAAATCTGGAAGAGGATTTGGTGAGTGTGGCAGGGAAGTACTTCATACTTTTTGTACTGCTGTGTTTTCTGTTTTACTTTCCTTATGTTCCATAGTGTCCAACTTTGTGGCAGATTTTTGTTTTATTTTATCATTATTGTTTCTCACTTTTACTGATGGTCACTATGTATGTTTGTGATAATGTTCATTTGTTTCTTTTGTTGAATGTGAAGAGCATGAGAACTGTTGGTATGTCTACATGTCTGGCAAAGAGAGAATTTGGACTATAGAGTTTTCTTTGTTGATGATTATGATTGTGATTAAGGCATTATTTGTGTCACTAGAAAGGAGATGAAATGTGACTTCAACCACATTTGAATCCTTATTTGGATTGTGATAGTTTGAGATTTTTGCACGTCAACTTTGATGAGAAGTATACTGACTAACTGCGACGGATGAATATGTGTTGTGAATACTTAAACTGTGTTCAGTAGTACTGATTGATTGGTTTCCAAAGATCGAAACACCATTTCTTGCAATTGCACTTTCTCTAGACGGTGTAAAATGCAGGGAGAGAAAATTGTTTTGATAGTGTTAAAAAAATCGATGTTAAGATGGATGTGCGGACATACAAGAAAGAATAAAATAAAAAATGACCATACAGGGAGAAAGATTGGGGTGATTCTTATAGATGAGTAGGTAAGGGAGTCAAGGTTAAGATGATATAAAAATGTGCAAATGCATTCTGTAGATTCTCATGTTAGATGGTGCGAGACGATGAATCAGATGCATATTAAACGTGGGAGAGGGAGACAAAAGAAGTATGGAGAGAGATAGTAAGAAAAGATATGGCTTATATGACAATTGGGAAGCATATAATCAGTGAAAGAGCACGAGGCAATTGTTTTATGTAGCCGATATCATGTAGAGAGTATAAGCTTTAAGTTAGAATTTTATGTATTTAGACCAATCACGGTTGAGATGATATGATATTTTAAGACGTGTGTTAAAGGCGCATATTATACATTATGTATTAAGAGACACACAAGGAGAGTAGGATTTAGGCTACGACTCATAAATAAATAAATAATATAAGTACAACGCAAGAGAAATGATTGTTCTATGTAGCCGATAATGGAAAAAAGACTTGGGAAAAAGTCGATGAAATTTGAGTTGGTCTTTACTTGGTATGAAATTTGAGTCAAATTGACCGAAATTTGTTGTTGCAACTGGTAACCAAAGGACTCCTAAGAGTCGTCAAGTGGACATTGTCTTTGCCTCTCCTCGAATGGCATTAGCACGTCTCATATAGATTAAGTTGAGCAAGCCGTAATGCCATGATGTTCGTTTACATATGATATAATTAAAGTTTTTATAGTTCATAGTTTCTAATAAGCATAAGAGTGGCTAATTGTAAAAAATTTTCCTTTCATGTTACTAACTCTTTGTGGGGTTTTAAACAGAGGCTTCTTTTGAAGTTCTTCCTAGACTGAATCAAATCAAATTTGGAAGTGGCATCGTCGATGAGCTTTGTTTTTGGATTTGCCTCGTGAGTGTAAATTGTCTTCTGGAAACATGATGTTGGAATATGCAAAGGCCGTTCAGGAAAGTGTATATGAGCAACTCCGGGTGTTTCACGAAGGACAGCTGCGTATTATATTTAACGCTGATTTAAAGGTAAAATGGTTTGCACTTTGAACTTACTTTTTATGTTCCTAGAGTTAATTAAATATATTAAAAATATTTTTGGCTACTCCCTGCAGATAGTGTCTTGGGAATTTGTGTTCGCCATCATGAGGAATTGCTCCTTCGTGGACTTGTGGCACCACAGGTATCCTTTCGAAGAATAAAGATGATATGGGTTTTCTTTGCGTTCATGTTAAGTTTTAGCCTCTATGTAAAACTTTTATGCTTTCTTCTTATCCATGAGTGTTGTTTATATTTTAGAGGGGACAAAAAGGTGAAGGTGACCTTTTCCTTTTAGCCAGATGCCTCTCTCTCTCTCTCTCTCTCTCCTTCTCTCTCTCTCTCTCTCTCTCTCTCTCTCTCTTCTCTCTCTCTCTCTCTCCCCTGATGATTATATATGTCAATCTCAATGACTAAAAGTCATCTTGTGCTGGTTTTGTTTCGTCTTAGCATGGGTTCTTAGACATGATAAGTATCATTTGGCTCAGTAAATTAAATGATTTTTTTGCTGTCCCTTTAAGACTTAAGTTCAGTAGAAGGAATTCTTGGAGAGCTTATGGGGATATTTTTGGTGTTTCGATTGTTAGTGTTTTTTTAACAGTGTTGTTAACTTTTTGGAACTTTCCAGTTCATTAAGAAGTCCTGGAGCGGTCTAATTGATGCATGATTGAGCTAATTTAAAGTGCAGATCCTTTTCTAAGTTTGTTTTTTATCTACAAGGATTTCATCAGTTTGGTCTGTCTGCACACTCATCTGACTATATAGTTTCCACGGCATTTTTGGTTTATGCTTCTGTTTTGCAGGTCAATCAGTTACTACATGTTGCACAGAAATGCCAAAACACAATATCGGAAAAAGGACTTCAAGGAATTTCTCAACAGGATCTACAGGCAAACAGTAACACGTGGGTCAATGCTATGTGCCAAATTTGCCTGGACTTATTTCCATTTTTTTTTGGGATCTTTGTCTGGTGTTGTACCATTTTGTCCTAGTTTTGTATGAAGGCATTGAGCATGTCGTATATCATGTTGGATTCAGGGTCGTGACAGCCGGACGTCAGCTTGCTAGGAGTATGGAGCTGCAGTCCCTTAATGAGTTTGGATTTTCCAAGAGATATGTCCGGTGTTTACAGGCAAGTGCACAGTTTTCTCCCCCCTTCTTTTGGGTGGGATGCTGGCTTTCATATCCTCCTGTTCTTTCATTATATATATGTGCTTAAAATTGCAACAGATATCTGAGGTTGTCAACAGCATGAAGGACTTGATGGATTTCTGCAGGAATCAAAATGCTGGGCCTATAGGTGGTTATTTTATTATGTGCATGGTTTGATATATCTTTCGTTGCTAGATGGATGACCTGATTTTACTTGTCTTTATGATTTAGATTTACCCGAAATATTAATGTGCACCTTCTGGGATTAATTTGCAGAGGGGTTGAAAGCTTTTCTCAGCATGTTACTGCTGCCAAGCATCTGCCACAAAGTATGCGGAAAATAGACCAGGTTGGAGGCGGTCAGAGTATACAAACCAGTTTTGGTGGATTCGATAAACTGATGGCGCAGCATCCTGGACTCAGCAACGCAACTGTCAACAATGAGGCCATGCAAGATAAATTTGGGCTTAAGGGGTTGGCACAAGCACCTCCAGCGCTGGCAAACTACCGAAACCTCCTGTTGAGACAAAGTTCAACGAATTCTGATCCTAGCACTCGAACACAAGAGGCACCATCTTCTTTTAATAATTTTAGCCCAAATCAATCAACCATGGGTTACAAAGGGCAAGTCGGTCTTGTCCCAGTTGGCCAGCAGATTTCATCTGTGAATGGTGATTTGGGTTCTCATCTGCCGCAGCAACAGTCTTCATCTGTGAATGGTTATTTTGGTTCTCATCTGCAGCAGCAAGAGAAGATGCAGCAGCACTCTTATAACGGAAATTCTGGAAATCCCGTGCTTGGGCCAAATAGTCCACAATCCTCACACGGTAGCCAAGCTCTGCAATTGCACGTGATTCAGCAATTTAGTCATGAAATGGCCAATAATGGAGGTAGCGAACAGCAAAACCAGCCTGCTCCCCGTCTGAATTCAAACGGGGTTGCTTCAAAGGATGGGACTGGTTTTGAAAATGGGACACCAGGTGGTAGCACAATTACCACGAATTCAGCAGCAAACAATGTGGGAGCTGCACCTAGTAGGAACAACAGTTTCAAAACCAATTCAAACTGTGAATCTTCTCCTAGCTGTCTGGATAGTAAGTTCAACCAAAAATCAGCGGAGTCATCACAGAGTTTGCTAGAGGAAATGGCATCTGAGATTAACAACGATTTCATGGGAGATGCGTTTCTTGCCGATGACATTGAAGAGTATATAAATTTTGACTGTGCATGAGCAACTTGCGCTACACCTACCTTAGAATGATGCCCTGACTTATTTACTTGTATATGTGGTCTACCCCCTAACTAGTTCAGGTAGCTTTTGGAGTATGAAGTTTTTTGCTTATTCTTGTCGGGTTTTTTGAAAGAAAAAAAACTCGGGTCGTTATCCAAACATACGTGGTTTGGAGACATTCATGTTCTTAGTTTCTTTTTCCTTTAACTAGCTACCTTGTTTGAGACCTTTATACTCTTGTACCCAGAGGCTGTAGAAAAAGAGCTCATGTTCTCTGGATTTCTCTGAGTATGATTTGCAGATTTATTGGATGCTAATGGAAAGTAACAGGGAAATAAACCATCATGTGGCTATTTGTTTGTTGGAAGAGCAACTCTCTCGATCTGCTGAGGAAAATTTTCAACTTTTTTTGCCACTTGGCTTAGTCAAGTGCATGGTTTTGGTTTGGCTGCTAGTCTAGTTTACTATTGAATCCTTTTCAACTTGGATTCTGTCACATTTGAAGTACGGGATGTAAATCTTTGAGCCCTCTCGACCCTCGAGGGTCCAAGCGTTGGACTTGGGGGATGCATTTTCTTTGCTCTTTCTGGTTATTCGTCGTAGATTGCTCGCATTTCTTATTTACAGATTTTATAGACAATGTTAAATTAGATAAAGTGACATTTCTTATTTACAGATTTTATAGACAATGTTAAATTAGATAAAGTGACTCACTAAATTGGCTGCACTCTTATGTTGTGAAATAGCAGTTGATCGATAATACACTTTGACGCAATTTTCATTATGGGTCATCCGGAAATAACCTCGGTGTGTTTCGAACACATGAGTATGTTTGCGTACATTTAATCCTTCATACTCCATCATTGACGAGAGCCTCTAAGGCAATAGGAGAATGTTGTTAAATTGGATCAAACTGTATTATCATGGTAGAAAATCTTTTCACCCTCTTATTCTGGTCTCTATGCCTTTTCAAGATTTATACGCCATTGATTTCAATCTTTCTTCATATTTATTAACAGAGAGAGCAGACAATGATCCTTTTCAGTTGGTAAGCCGTAATACTTAACTCGAATTTACATATCATTTTCTTAAACTCAAAACCTACAACGATAAAACTACGGTGCTTAAACATGATTTTGGGAAGAAGAGTTTAGTCAATGTACTCGCTATCCGAGTCAGTGTCATCAAAAACTGCAGCTTCTCCAAGCAATGTATTCAAAATCATATGTTCCCAACCTAGCATGTAGCCTCCCAATGTCCGATGGCGAGGACGGCTTGGTTCTCCTCCAGGGCACTCGTTGGATGAGCTACAATGCCTCTCAGGGCAATACCTTAATGCACATTTTCCTGTTTGATCTAGTATTTCCACATCAAAGGCTGATGACAGTGTCCGACCCAGAACCTGTACATGCGATATGCTGCGAAGGCACACAAGAAAAAGCTCCCTCAGAAACCAAATTTTACCATGAAAGCAGGTAACAGACTACAAAACTTTTGTTGCCTTCTATAAGGGTCATAGTTAAACTTGGATATAATAAGAACAGGTGATATACATGCGCTGAGTATATATAGAGCCGGAGGTCTCACTGGAAGCAAACTTTCCATCCCTTGGGATGAAGCTATTGTTTGTCTGCCTCTCACCCTCCACAGACCCTAGCGATAACTTTTGTTTTCGTTGGGATACATTGAGTAGAGTATGTTGTTGTTGTTGTTGTTGATGTACATGTGTTGATTCTTAACATACAGCCACACAGACTAACCATGAGAAAGAAAGATCCTGCCAAGTCAATTTCCAGCAGGAAAGAAAGGAAAAGCAAGAAGGACGAGCAGGGAAAAAGACGCTAGATTTAGAAACCAGCTGTTCCATAATCAAGAAATAATACAACAAACAACATTATCCCATTCCCGCCTATGGCAGGGTAATGGGGGAGTCGGATATACGCAACCATACTCATGTATTAGAAAGACACAGGTTGTTTTCCGATGACCCATAATAAAAATTACATCAAGCTGTGTAGATCAACTGCTACTTCACAATATAAGAAGCGGAGCCAATTTAGTGAGTCTTTATTCCATCATATTCCATAATCAAGAAATGCAGCAACCAAATGAAATATAGAAGTGCGAGATACATCAAGCCACTCACCATATATAATATAAACCATCCATTTCTTGTTTCTGAACCCTTCCCAGGAGCTGTACTTGCAGAATTCCTCCTATGCACATAGCAGGTACCGGCAACTTGAACTTCTGTAGCTGATTCTCCTATAACAAAATATACGCAACAAGGAATTTTTGAAGCTGCAAAATGAAGGAAACAACACAAATACAACGTAACATGCCAAGTTCTCCACGGGCTTAGGGGCTAAAAGGTGGATCACATTTCTATTAATGGTCACTGAGGCGGGTGCAAGATTGTTTGTCAAAGGAGCATCAATTGAAATACTCCTTACGCTTAAGGTTGACTTTGCATTTTTTGTGTTTGTGTTTGTCTTTGTTTTTGTATTGCATTATTTGTGTATATACGCGATGATGACTATTTTAATATCGAAAACTTTCCATTTGTATTTACTATATTCCCCCACTAACACACTACTACACCATATCCTTATTACTGTGTCATCTATGCAGCTACATATAGAGCCGGGGGTCTCACTGGAAGCAAACTATCTATCTTTTACGATGGAGGTATTGTTTGTCTGGCTGTCACCCTCCCCAAACTCTAGCGATAACTTTTGCTGCCGTTGGGATACACAGGGTATGTGTTGTTGTTGTTCTTGTAAGGTCCGAGTTGTCTAACGCCCTGCAAAAACAACTGATTTTGTTCTTTGGAAATAATCTAAGCAGAGTTCATAGATGAGAAACTCACTTTAGCCATTGGAAAATCAGGCGATACATATGTCCACACAAAATTATCAGGGCTAGAGTCATGAGCAGCTGGATGCCCATCCTCACCACTTTCAGCTTCATTTCCAACCCTGGGATGCCCCATTAAGAATCTTACTGCTTTTGCTGAATACAAGGGGAAACCAAACTGGAAAAAAGCTGTTCATCCACAAACAACTACAATGAGGATAAAGAATATTGAGAATTCAGCAACCACTCATTTGAGAAGAAGGCAACCTTGAAAAGGATTGATATGGATTTCAGTAATGACACATATTTTGGAGCTCAGTGTGTAGGTCAACGTCTCTGGAACTGTAGGATCACTTTCACCCTTGCTTGACCAATATGAAGCCCTTTGGCCGACCCTGTCACCTGGTACCAAAGTGTTCTGGATGCTTTCTTCAGGGTAATGGTCCGTGCTTGAAGCACGGATAGCTTCGGACACACAATCTTCTCTCACCAAAGATCCAAGACCATAAGCCAAAGATGCATAGACTCCATGCTCTCTCTTAAGACGTATCCATTCCTCACATGTGTTGGGCAAGATATCCACAGGCTCAATCATGCTCCCTATGTCAATAGAACAATCCCCTGTGGACATCTCAGGGAACATCTTCATACATAACCTCTTACACATTCCATTCTCGATAACTGCAAAAAGTCTAAAGTTGTTAAAGATCAAAATTACTACAACAAGAGACTTATTATTATATATATCTCAGGTTCTCATCAAACCAAATTGTCCAAGTAAGTAATCATGCAAGTGCAACTTACGCAGACCAATACATTGTACATCCATCAAGTACTTAATGGTTCTCAACGTATAGAGTCCATGTTGTACAATACTCCATCTGAGCAACAACAACAACAACCCCCCCCCCCCCTCCTCCGTTTCTCGAGTTATATAAACACATATTACTTTCATCCGAGTCAATACTATAGTCCTTTAGGATGTCTTTGACTGGAAAAAGTTGGTCCCATGATGGTGATTTTAAAATCTGGCAGAAGCTCTGTATGAAGTTTATCAGCTGAAGAAACAGAGACATGCTAATCACACAGAATTAAGTGTCCGTCCAGGTTGGCGGCACAGAGACTAAGCCTTTAAGAAGCGGAGACCTAAAGTGATTGGATAATATCTCAGCCCAATACATAAGAATGCAGCTAGTCAATTTAGAGTACCTATTGTTTAAAATGTCAAGGATGAACATGACAACGTTATAATCATGTCCAGGAGGCACAACATATATAGATGGGGTTACATCAGCAGCACATATACATGTGAGCAATGTGTTCCACTGTAACTCATGATTCCTTCAACTACAGTTGGTGGACAGGTTACCTAGTATCTAAGATCATCAACAACAACAACATTGCCCCATTGCCTTAGAGGCTCCCGCCCATGGCGAGGTAGGGGTCGGATGTACGCAACCATATCCATATGTTTGAAACGCACAGGTTGTTTCCCGATGGCCCATAATGATGTGTTAAGCTATGTCGATCAACTGCTACTTCACAATATAAAGAGCGCAGCCAATTTAGTGAATCATTTTGTTTTATTCCATCGTATTCCAAAGTCAAGCAAAAGTGTGTCCTTGACTTTGTTAATGGAATGTATCTAAGATCATCATGAAAGCAAAACACAAATTCACTTGACGCAAACTTAGCAAGTTAATATTCGCATCATTAACAAAGTATCTAAAATCATTGAACAGGCATATTAGCATAACAATAACAAATATTAGATCTCTACGGGTCAACAGCAGAACTGGTCGAATGGACTCTCTTCAAAGGCCATCAAAAGGGACACATTCAGTTGACTCAAACTTACAAAGACAATAAACACAATAATCCAAACCAAAAGAATCTCAAAGATTTCAGGAACAATAGCATAAGCCAGCCTTTGTGGGAGCTCACCGAATCGATGCCAGGACCTGGAAACGGCACTAACACGAATAATATCAGAAGGGTCTTCCAAATAAAGCAGGATCTTTAAAGACATGTCAGCTCCAAGCCACTCCATCAAGTCATATCCCTCCATCTGACTATGATACAAGACCAGTAACTGACCAAATCAGCAGCCCTCTGTCCCTAGCAAAAGAAACCCGTATCAAATACACATTCATACAAATAAATACAAGAGCCCGCAAAAGAAAGAAAGCCCAGAAGAAACAGATCTTTTCTCTGCCATAGACAATTACAGCCTGAGACCCTTTGAAGCAATGATTCTAATGGGAAATCAGCATAGCTTACTAGCTTAGAGAAAGAAAAGAAAAAGAAAATCATCAAATTGGTTAAGTTGGAGCAGTAGATGAAATGGATACCTTGAGAAGAAAGGAATGCTTTGGGAATCTAGCTAAGGAAAATCTGGTGAAGCCCAGAAAAGCATATGCTTTCAGTAACTAAGCATGCTTTGTTGTATTGTGGATCGTAAACTAAAACAGAGGAAACAAGAACACAATTATTGTTGTTTGGAATAGATTTCAAGCGATTATTCCAAAGGTCCCCACTTTACCAAGAAAATTTGACTCCATCGATTTTATTCATACTTTCATGTTGGGCTAATAACAGAAAACGCAACCTTGTAACACATAGAGACAAAGAAAAATAATAAATGATGTGATAGTAGCAGATCAAATTAATCTAAAGAGAATTCAAGAAGAAAAGAAGTTTGCTGCTTATGGAGCTAAAATTTTATTTTTCTTTGTTGAGAATATCTATTAATTCATTGGCTTTTATTATTGGTTGAGGTTTTGCACGGTTGACCTAGGTGGCATGTACACGTTTGTGGTCCATATCTCTGACATTTGGCAGAACCGCTTCGAAGTCAATTTGATCTAAGATTTTTTTTTTTTTGAGGTAATTAGTCAATTAATTATATTTAGTAGTTATATTTAGAAAACACACCATTAAGTCTTTTCCTTTTATATATACAGAAGAGATATCCATCCAGACAACATTGTCCTTAAAAGGCAGCAAGATATACACCATATGACGGCGAATTGCCTAGTCTTTAACGCCTAAATGGACACATTGCCTTCACGATACAAAAGAGTAAACAAGTGTCTCAAATTCATTTGCCAAAAGCCTGCAATTCTCCACTAAAAGGGAATAGATACTGATAAATTTTCGGACTTTAGATCGCACGTTTGACCATGGTTGTGAGGACAAATAATTTGGTGTTTTATCTTCCACAAATGAATAACATTTGAGATCCTAGAATTGTTACTCCGAAAAACTCTTCGTTGTTCAAGTCAGTCATAGACATGTTCATGACTGGCAATTAAGCTTTTTTGAGTTAAGGAAACATCTGTCTCTTTTTTCAGAATGCTACGTTTTTTTGAAGAGAATGTTGCTCTTGTTTTCGATCTGTTGAAAACATATGCCCACTGTGTGATGGTGAGAATTCCTCTTGTATGCTTTGGTTGGCCAATGCATGTTCGAAGACTATGAGATGTCGACATGTCTTCTGTCTTACATGTGCATGACTGCCAAGTGGTATCACGTGTCGTGTTTCATGGCAAAGCTGCTCACGTGGAGTGGGTTGACTTGGCTAAGCAGATGTGACTTACTTGGCTTTCTAAGTGTTCACTAGTATGGCCGCCCTAGTGGTCTTGGCTGACCTGACCTTCGTGGCTGAGATGAGGTTATGGCCGAGGTGGTTAACCTTGATGTAAGTGTCAATTGATGACTGGCTGAGGCCGACCTGACAGCTGATGGTAAACTGCACGCTGAGTCGACGTCGAGGGGGTGTCCTACATCCCCTAGGCAGCACCCTAGTCTTCCACGAGTTGGCAGATGCGTTGCACCGTGACATGGCACTCGTAAGGCTTTACTGATTTTCCATAATGTTTTTGTCACACTATCTTCTGCTCTCTGATCCACTAGATTGTCTCTTGCAAATGAGGTTGAGACAGATAGACTTTATGGGCAAAGCCAAAGAGATGGCGGAACTCTTGGATACTGAGCTGAAGAAACAGATCGCATGCGCTAAGGCTTCCATGGAGAAAAGAAATAGATTTGTTGAGCTCGAGGCCGAGTTGGAGAGACTTCGTCGCGAGGCGGAAGAATCAGACTCTACACTGGCTTTCTCCAACGCTGAGGCAGAGAACTCCAAAATGAAGCCAGCTGAGTTAGAGCAATCCTTCACGCAGGCCTAGTCTTCCAATGAAGCTTTAAAGAAAGGTTGGGTGAGTCAAGGACATAGTAGTCTAATCCGGAGGCAATGCCAAGATGGAGGGTCAACTGAAGATGCTGACTACAGAAAATAAGTAGTTGAAGCAGCAGAGACCAACACTTTTCAGCAGCAACTCGCCGAGGTCAAGGAGTCACAGTTGTTGATTTCAAGAAGTTAGATTCTCTTGTTGAAAACTTGGCCATTCTGCAAAGCTATAGAGTGAAAATGGGTAGTAAAGAGGAGATCAGCGTTTACACCAAGGTGGATCTCTCTCTCTCCACAAGGGAGACCTCGAGCTGACAGAGGTGTACAACTCTACTGCAAAGATTGACTTTAAAGAGTAGTACAAACTCTTCACCAAGAGAGCATACTTGAGGGAAGCTGAATGGATATGTCGAGTTGTCTCTGTTTACTTTTACCCTTAGACTTATCTTGTAATTTCTATGTCCAAACTTTGTAACAGCTGCCAAATAAACAAAATCAAGATTTTTGCTAATTGTTCTTTATCCAGGTTTTCATTTATCACTTCGGATCTTACAAAACTGAGTTGTATAACCGCAAGGTCCCTGAAATATAGTGTAATAAGTAAATAGGCTATATTTTAAGTTAAAAAAAAACATGTTCTATTATCAAGTCAGAAGCTTTGACTCATTTATGACTCTATTCTCAAAGAAAATTTACAAGTATCATACCTGAAAAGTTCTCAAGTTTAATACATGTCAAGTATTTAGTAAAGTTTTTCCAGATACAGATTATAACTTGTAGGCTCCAGAGGGAAAAATTTGATGATACGGTATGTGCCTCCCACTTTGGGTGTAATTTGCCTAAGAGTCCAACCTGAATGGTTGAGTTTTTGAAAAGGACGAAGTCGCCCACCTTGAATGATTTGTGCCGCATTCTACTATTATAATACTGATAAATAAGGTTTTTATACTGTGACATACGAATGTGAGTCTGTTCTCTTTTTTCTTCCAACGCATCTAAGTTGAGAAGAAGATTTGATTGTTATCACGGTTAGAATAATTTCTCAACTTTGGATGACGAGATGCCGATCTCAGCTGGTATAATAGCTTCGGATCCATAGACCAAAGCAAATGGAGTCCCTTTTGTGGAGGCAAAAGGAGTGTGCAATACGCCCACAAGATGCTGGGAAGTTACATCTACTCATCCTGCTCCGACTCGCTCTAAACTCTTTTTAAATTACTCCTTCAAATTTCTGTTGGTAACTCTTGCCTGGCCATTCTCTTGAGTATAAGTAACCGAGGTAAAGCGTTGCTTGATATGCAACTTGACACACAAGTTTTTGACTAGATCCTTAGCAAATTGCCTTCCGTTGTCACAAACTAAAACTCTTGACAATTCAAAACGACGAAAAATGTGCTTTCAGAGAAACTTCTTCACGTTGTTTCTTGTTATTGCTGTCAGAGGCTTTGCCTCAATCCATTTTATAAAATAGTCGACAACAACAAGCATATACTAAATAGATCTTAGAGTACGTGGTAGAGGTTCGACAAAATTAATTTTCCATTAAACGGATGGGCACGTGCTAATAATAGGAATCATCTCCTAGTTGGGAACATAAGTCAAATGAGCATGCACCTGGCATGCTTGATATTTCTTCACCAACTAAAGAGCGTGTTGATGCAATGTCAGCCAATAATACCCAACTAGATAGCATTTTTCTGCCAACTACTTTCATCCAGAATGATTACCACAGATCACCATATGAATCTCTCGGAGGATATAGCCTCCTTATGAAACACACTTCAGCCATAGTTGAGAAAATGACCTAGCGTGCATGGCCGCCTTGATGCGCAGCTTATGTGCCGTTTGCTTGTCTTACGGCAGAATGACATGCTTTAAAAAGATGACAATCTCATCAATCAAAGTGTCGTGTTAGTCAACTTGGAGCACCTCGGCTTGGTCATAAGCTCATTGTTTAATAAGTTCCACCACGATCTTCTTATCTAACACTGTTGGAGTTGAGAATGCTAAACAAGAAAACATGTCGGCCCTTTTGTTGGCTAACCTAAGGATGTGTTTGAGTTCAAACTTTTCGAACATAGTCTTGAGTTCCTCAACTTTAAATAAATATCTTTGATCCTCCTTTGCTTCATAGACACCATTGACTTGAGCCACTATGAGTTAAGAATCGCCATGCAATTTAACGTTTTGATACCCCAGTTTTTGTCCGAGGCTCAGGCCAACAATCAAGGCTTTATACTCGGTTTCGTTGTTGGCTGTATCAAAGTCGAAACATTACATATTTAAATTCTTTCCTTTCTGGACTTATGATGAAGAGGTCTGCTTCGGTGCCATCTCACGAAGATGATCCGTTTATGAAAACGTTCTATTTGTCCTCTTAGGGCTGCTCATATTCGGTTGAAATCCCTTCAGCGATGAAGTCGACCAAGGATTGGGCTTTAATTCAAATCGAAGGTCGGTGATCGTTGTGTACTTTAGTGTAATTAATAACTTGTAAATGTTATAAGATTCTACACGTTTTATTGTACTAGAAGAGTATGAGCTAAGATTTTTCTCATCTATTCATGTTACAGTTTCTTATTAAGGGATGTTGTTGCTGAAATTCATGACGTTAATCTAGAAAGTTAGAATAGGAAATAAAATATTATAGAAACAGATCTCGATTTCATGGCCTATGGTTAACCTAGTAAGCATATAAATCAGGTGACCATTTTTTTTAAAACCCACAAGATCTCAACAAAGATAAATACATAAAATAAAGAAAATAAAATCAACCAATTACTAGCATTGGTGGTTCTCAATTGATAATTGGGTTAGAACATTGCAAATAGAAGGGTGAATGTTCGAATAAATGCATGCGCAGCGTGGGTGCAATACTGCTATCTAGGCCAGTACTTGTTTAGGCCATGTATCCGGTCCAATTGTGTTAAAAGGTTGCTGGTCCACGGTGAGTACCTTGTATGTTTTGTTTGTTAAAAACCTCATTAATATAGAAGAGTAATGGTTTTCTGATTTACCTCATCTACTACATTCTTTGGGGCGGAAGCGGTGTAAGTAGAAAATATTGCATTGGTGTTGGGGAAGTTGTGCATGTTCACATAATTGAACATGAACAGCCGAGAAAGATGTCGACCCATTTAGCTACATCAAGATTTTGATGGATTGAATAAAAAAACATGCACATGAAAACAGGGACAAAGAGGCCATGATAGTGGGGATAGGATCCCCTCACCGCAAGGGGGTGCGGTGACGCGTGACCGCGCGACACGTGGCAGCAGGGGGTGGTGAGGCTAGATGCAGGTGACCCTCATCTAGCCTCACCACCCCCATTGCTGCCACGTGTCGTGTGGTCACAAAAAGAATGAGAAAAGTGGGGGTGAAAAGATACCAAACCCATGATAGTGATGCATTAAGCACCAACCAGATTACAGTATACTTGTGCTATTGCTTTCACTTTCTAGTTTCTACCCACTTCATTGTTCTACTTCGGAAGCAGCTGTCTTTAAAAAAGCAAGCCATGTCGTAATGGGTGTACAGTCAGACTAAAATTCACTCGATATTCTTTAATAACCGGGCTATTCCAACAAAAGGAAAGAAGTGAGTTAGATACCTCCTCGCTCGTTCCTACTTCACTTACTTCTTTTTTCATATTCCTTCTACTCTTGAGGTTGATTCAGTCTCCACTTGCTCCTTTCTCATCTATTTCACTACTTTTCTTAGGCTAAACCTCGTAAGCTCTCTCCATGAGGAAGAAGAGCACAAATGCTGTTTACGCGGGTTAGCGCATCCTTCTTTACTTGTTTACTCGGGACGGGCATCTTTCTCTATGTCAGAAATCCCGTATTAGGCTCACTCCTTTCAAGAAGAATACCGGGCCTCAGGCTCAAGATCTTTGTTCCATCTAACCGGAGTTAGAAAACTCGCATCCCTAAGCTAGGAATTAAAAAAA
>AP025064.1:881573-953070 GCA_036186865.1 Eustoma russellianum | reverse complement strand
AATCTTAGGTAAACTCCCCTGAAAGAAGGGGCCCGGTCGAGGGGTTGCGCAGAAAGCTAATCCCTCTGACCCTGAGGAAGAAGAGCTCAAATGCTGTTTACGCGGGTTAGCGCATCCTTCTTTACTTGTTTACTCGGGACGGACATCTTTCTCCATGTCAGACATCCCGTATTAGACTCACTCCTTTCAAGAACAATATCGGGCCTCAGTCTCAAGATCTTTGTTCCATCTAACAGGAGTTAGAAAACTCGCATCCCTAATATAGGAATTTAAAAAAAATGATCTTAAACTATTTTGTTTGGTGGTTGTAACAAAAATCGAATCACCAATTTTAAATGTCTTCATCTCTTTCTTAAAGTTTCGTAAAATATGTAAATTAGATAACTTGTCTTACTGAACAATTGTTGGCGTCAGAAGAAATGACTTACGCATATATGTCATGGTTATATTCAATTTAATGAATGGGATTCCCTTAAGTAAATTTATAACGAAGTTAAGGAAATGACACGAGAATAAAAAAGTAAATAATTAAATATAAACAAAAGTATTCTGCTACTTTTGACATGTAATTTACATGGTAATTTTTGCATAAGATGCATGTTAGTGTTTAGCTGTTTGGTTTTATCAATTTCAGATTTTCTAGTCGGAATTTGCATGAAACTTTCTTTATTACCTTTGACACGTCACGTATGTGAATATCTCAATACACAAAAGACTATTATCGATCTTTCAAGGGGGAAAAATAATATTTATCTTATTGACTGTAACACGTATTTTTAATTTTTTTATTTTTTTTAAAAAAAAGCATACGTCCTGTGTCAGTCAAACTAAAAAGCCCCGATCTCACCACCGATAGATATATGATGAGAATATCATCGTAGGATACATGACAATAACAAAAATAGACTATAAAACTGGATAAAAAATAATCAACAAAAGTGTAAGACTAAAAAGAGATGTGATGACCGGTCGCCCGGATGAAAGGATCCCATTTGCGAACTAAAGGGTCTTGATTCCTTGAGAGTACTTTCCACGTAGGAAGATTATTAGCAATCTTCTGATCTACTCTCATGCTATTCATTTTGCTTTTTTGTTTTTGTCTTTATCTTTTTGTTAAGGAGTCGTAAGACTCCTGCTTGCATGCGACTCGTGCGTACGGTTTGGGTGCCAACCGTGAGGATTATCTTCCAGCAAGATACAAGGTGGTTGTTAATATCACAACCACTTATCCCAACAAGTGTTTGTTATTTTGTTGTAATCTTTATCTTTTGGTTGTAACTTCAAACTTGTACCAAAACTCTAATATAGGGAAGTCTATATATTCAAGTGTAAATACCATATCAAAGGCATGAATGAAAATGCCATTTATTTGATAAATCTTTCATGGTATCAGAGCAGGTTTAAAATGTGGACTCACTTCTTGCTTGGCCCATGGTTGGCCACTTAATGTTTTCCCTCACCTAAGTCCAGATGTTCATGTCTGGCTTGTGATTGAGGGGGGTTGTAAGGCGCGTGTGTATGTCAAGCCACGTTGCCACGTGAGAGCTGGTGTTGAGAATCCCACATTGGCTTACGGTTTGGGTGCCAACCGTGAGGATTATCTTCCAGCAAGATATAAGGTGGTTGTTAATATCACAACCACTTATCCCAACAAGTGTTTGTTATTTTGTTGTAATCTTTATCTTTTGGTTGTAACTTCAAACTTGTACCAAAACTCTAATATAGGGAAGTCTATATATTCAAGTGTAAATACCATATCAAAGGCATGAATGAAAATGCCATTTATTTGATAAATCTTTCATGGTATCAGAGCAGGTTTAAAATGTGGACTCACTTCTTGCTTGGCCCATGGTTGGCCACTTAATGTTTTCCCTCACCTAAGTCCAGATGTTCATGTCTGGCTTGTGATTGAGGGGGGTTGTAAGGCGCGTGTGTATGTCAAGCCACGTTGCCACGTGAGAGCTGGTGTTGAGAATCCCACATTGGCGTACGGTTTGGGTGCCAACCGTGAGGATTATCTTCCAGCAAGATATAAGGTGGTTGTTAATATCACAACCACTTATCCCAACAAGTGTTTGTTATTTTGTTGTAATCTTTATCTTTTGGTTGTAACTTCAAACTTGTACCAAAACCCTAATGTAGGGAAGTCTATATATTCAAGTGTAAATACCATATCAAAGGCATGAATGAAAATACCATTTATTTGATAATTCTTTCACTTTTGTTACTTTGTGTATATAATGTCGAAATTTTTTTGTTTGTATTTATTAAATTCCTTCACTAAGATACTAGCAATTATACTCATATTATTGTGACATCTATGCAGGTACATATAGAGTTGAAGGTCTCACTAGAATCAAACTTTTATCTTTTGAGATAGAGACGTTGTTTGTCTACCGCTCACCCTTCCCAAACCCTAGTAATAGAGACATTGTTTGTCTACCGCTCACCCTCCTAGCAATAACTTTTGATGCCATTGAGATATACGTGGTTGTATACCGAAACTCACACAAAACACACGTTTGAATGAGTGTTTTTAATAAAACCACGTACGTAATTTTACTCTTCTAACACTTCATTTAGATATCCAAGATTGGTGACACATTATCTACTATTTTCTTTGTTTGTAAATCCAACTTAGGGTTGAATTTGACAACTACGGCTGTCATTTTGGTTACTATTGTTCACAAAAGAAAATATTACTACAAGACAAAAGAAAAGTATTTTAGGCATTCGCTAAATCAAGACAATCTCGTGTAAACTTCTTTTCATTTATTATAGAAAAACTAAAAAATAATAAAACCATAACTCGAGCTACATACATAGCATATAATGAGGGAGAATGGATGGTTAGCTGCAGTCTGCAGTCCCCGTTAGGGGTGTTAACAAACCGAGCCGAACCGAATAATAGGTTTTCGAATTCAAATTTGTTTAGCTAAACGAATTGTTCAGCTCAGTTTGTTTAGCTAAACGAACTTTAAAATTGGTTCAAGTTCGCCTTGATAGCACTATAACTGTTTAAACAAACCAACCAGTTTGCGAATAGTTCGATTCATTTGAGTAAACGAACCCAAACATAAGTTCAAACGGCTCGTTCGCAGACAATTACCGAACGAATATGAACCGAACTTGAACAGAACTTGAACAGTTCGTGAACGGTTCGTTTCTTTGAACAATCCATACCATTTCTCCCGAAAATTAACCAAAGAACAATGAATACATCAATGCGAAAAACATTATTTGCAGATATAACTCCTGAGTCCTCTCCACATGAATTTTGCAGCAGCAAAATTACACTGATGATAACACAAAGGAATAGAAAGACAAGTCTTATAAACATAAAAGTAAAACAGCACCATGTGCACTGATCACAGAGCCTAAGGAGACAGAACCAGAATTTTACGCGCCGGCTCGCGCAAGCAAGAGATAACACAGATATCCTAAGGAGGCTAGCCCATGGTTCAGTCACCCCTGACCTCCACTTGACAGACAGGGCAGTTCTGCAAGTTAGAGAGAGAACCATTAATGGTTTCATAATTTTCATTTATCAAACTAAAGAGAAATCAGCTATGAACTTCACAAAACACAACATCCAAAGTTCATATATCTTGATGAAAATTCAGAGGGTAGCAGAGTGAAACTCCTGCATGATTCTAAATGTTACAAAAGCAGACTATTTCACTGAATCTTGACATCGTTCACACAACATCGCCCAACAGAGTGCATGTTACGCAATATAACAAAATCAGAAGAAAAAGGAACAGATAGTGTGTTACCTTATTATCTTTCAACCAACGGTTAATGCAGTCAGTGTGATATTGGTGTGCACAAGGCAACGTAGTCAGCCGGGTTCCACCTTTATACTCAGAACAACAAATCACACAGCTGCATGCAAATATTGCCAATAAGCCTTGAAACAAATTAAAGCACCCGGCACCTCTCACTCTCCCCAGACCCTAGTGAGAGCTTTTGATGTTGTTGAGATATACTGGGTATGCGTTAGTGTAGTAATAGTGTAAACAAAGTATGTTTAGTGCCAGTTGACGAATGTAGTAGTTGGTGTGTATGCTTATAACCAAAAGAACTGGCACACCAATTAAAAACAAAAAACTATACACATATAGTTAGAAGGCCAGGAACTGGACATAGGTAACTATCATATACTCATACTGCATGTAAAAAAAAAAAAAAGAACTATAATGCTTTTAAGGTATTAGAACCTTCAGCTCAGAAGCAGCATGTCATGTCAAATTATGATAGATGATTTGATCTGACATAACCTGATGGCTCCAAGAGTCAGCATGTGATGAAGAATTTTCCCAATGACATTGATATGTGTGTTGGCACACTCCATATGGTAGACCAGAAATATCAAAATGCATTGTGTAAAAGATACTTGAAACTAGTCTGAGTAGGAGATGATTATTTTAACAAGACATTACCAGAACGTTATTTGCATCAGGGCCAAAGTGATTACGTCATTCAGATAGTTTACGTAAAACCATGATCTCAATGCAGAATCACTAAGTCAAGAAATTCTCTGACAAAATTAGACAGTTTGGATCTGACAACTTAAGTCTACCGTTATAGCTACAGAACGCGTTTTGTCTACATTGCATTGCCACAGGAAAAAGGGAAAAAAAGAATAAGAAGGAAAAGAAACACTGATCTCCGGAAAAGTGCTAAGGAAGGTTAGACAGCGCTTACTCCTCTTTTTTCTTTTTCTTAAAGAAAAAGCCTTTTTTGTATTTGTAAGTGGGTAAACGACGAATCAGATCATCTGAAAGTCCTTTGCTTTCATGACCAACAGCATCACCTAAGGTTTGCAATTCCTGCAATAAACAAACATACATAGTAAATCAACCAGAAAAATGTGCGCTCATAGATGCAGTCTAACTATTATGGCAGATGAATATTTTGGGCGGACCCACGAAGTACCATCCTCTGATATGTTACTGCAGTTAGATTCTTGATACACTTTTTCCGCTTAAAATATCCTGCAACTCAAAAGTGTCATCTAAACACACACAGAGACACAGAGTTGTGATAATTATTCAGCCAAATCCTTTTTTTTTCCTGATCATAAGAGGATAAACAAGCTTTCTCTATTAGCAATGCACTATCTCTCGTGTAATATTGACCAAAGCAAATTAGACCAGATGTATGAAATAACTGTCTTAATACAATTATTGGTGTAACTACTAGAAAGGCGAAAAGGGGACTTCCGGCATATCATAAGCAAAGGAACATTGACAAAATAGCAGTCAGATTAGAAGATTTACCTCATAAGTCATGTTATCTGGATCTATATCATCTTGTCTTGGATTATGCCTTGTAACCTACATTTAATATGCAAACTTCTTCATACTACAAAAGTATGCCTCGTCATACTGGAAACTTCATTGACAGGCAAAAGAAAAGAAGAGATCATTTCATACTATAGAAGGCATTTCTGTAGGATACATCGACAAAATAGCAGTCAGATTAGAAGATTTACCTCATAAGTCATGTTATCTGGATCTATATCATCTTGTCTTGGATTATGCCTTGTAACCTACATTTAATATGCAAACTTCTTCATACTACAAAAGTATGCCTCGTTATACTGGAAACTTCATTGAAAGGCAAAAGAAAAGAAGAGATCATTTCATACTATAGAAGGCATTTCTCTAGGATACATTGACAAAATATCAGTCAGATTAGAAGATTTACCTCATTAGTCACGTTATCTGGATCTATATCATCTTGTCTTGGATTATGCCTTGTAACCTACATTTAATATGCAAACTTCTTCATACTACAAAAGTATGCCTCGTCATACTGGAAACTTCATTGAAAGGCAAAAGAAAAGAAGAGATCATTGCATACTGTAGAAGGCATTTCTCTAGGATTAGATGCCACGCTCTCTGAAAATGACAGAAATCTTCAATAAATTAAATTACTTCATTAAGCCAGATGCCATAATGTGCTGCATCTACAACATAGAATGTACAAACACTACGAAACAAGAATAGACAATATACACACAGCTTTTCTACATTCAAGAACTCAGACAGATCTTTTCACCAGGCCAAACAGCTTGTACAATGAAATGCCAATTCCTTGCGCTATGAGATTTTTAATCTCTCAATATGCCATAAACTAAAAATCATCAGTTCCGTCTCTCTTTATCTGGCTATGATAGTAAGAAACCTAAAGCCTGTTCATTCATTATATGATCAAAATGGGAATATCCAAATGGAAAACCAGCTGTAGTGGAGTTTCTGGAAGCACAACAAGAAAATTAAAGGGAAAAAAGAAAAAGAAAAAGTTTCGAAGTCTTACAGAAAATAGTATGTATTGCATGAGGACTTCTCAGCAATGATTCAATCTGAAGGTTATGCATATTGTACAATTAAATAATTATTCCTTTCCCAAACGTGAGGTTAGGATAGTTGTGTGCCTCGAATTCTAGAGTTTTGTGATTCTTGGTGGCTGTTTAGCTTTGAAGTCAGAAGATCAACCAGCTGTGTAATAAGACGATAACTCAGGCTGGAAAACATGTTTAAGTACACAAAGTTAAATAGAGCCACACTCAGCTGGCAGGTTCGATAAATTCTCAATTTAAGCTGTTTAACATGTAGAATATGTTGTTTTCCATTTAATCTACAGAAACGAGGACAATCAGAAGAAGGCCAAGAAATAGAGGGACATGTTACAGACATAAACAAGAATATACACAAGTATGTAGAATAAAAATTATGCAGTACATAAAAATAAAGTAACAGATTTGATATAATAGGATAACGATCATTACCAGCCACAGCATGATTGTGGCCAGTTACACAGAGATCATCAAAGTTGTCATCTAACTCCAGAGCTCTGGCTAAAGCTTCATCCAAAGCCAATTGTGATTCAACAATTGCACCACCAGATGGCTGGTCGATATTTCTTGCTTGACTAGAGGTCGAAGTGTTATCTTTTTTCTTTCCATTTGTTTGGATGTAATGATAAGCACTTTCCTGCAATAAAATGGATAAACGAAGAAAATATACTAGAGACATGTTAGAAAACAAAATTGACCATTGCAATTCGCTTACTTTTTCATTAGAAACACTAAATAGTTCAAAGTTGTCATCTAACTCCAGAGCTCTGGCTAAAGCTTCATCCAAAGCCAATTGTGATTCAACAATTGCACCACCAGACGGCTGGTTGATATTTCTTGCTTCACGAGAGGTAGAAGTGTTATCTTTTTTCTTTCCATTTGTTTGGATGTAATGATAAGCACTTTCCTGCAATAAAATGTATAAATGAAGAAAATATACTAGAGACATGTTAGAAAACAAAATTTTTTCATTAGAAACACTAAATAGTTCCTCTTACCTGTTCTGCTAGAACTTCTTCAACACTACGATCAGCATTCTCAGGAAAAAGTTCTTTCAATTTTTCAGCAATTTCAACAGGGATTTTGTCATTGAGATAGTGGCAATGTGCCTCCCTGTTTCCTCTCATGGATGTTCCTGAAATCATTATGGACACTCACTTGAATGGACGAATACCCCTCAATTCTCTGAAGAATGGTAATGTCACGTTGAAACAGGCTACAAGGTCAGATGCCAATTCTATTTACAGAGAACTTAGGAGTCAAGGTTTTCAGCTATGGTCACAAATAATTTAGATAAGCCTTGCATATATTAACACATAAGATTTAGAAACAGGAAAATAGATAAATGTGAAACTAAGAATTGCATTTAAACATTCCAATTTGAATCAACCACGTAAACCAAATAAATAATGTTTTGGTAAAGATGATCACAGGCCCAATGCACAGTAATGGTGGTGAGCATTCCCAGGAATGGTTGAACAGTATGGAGATAAGAGCAGCTAAAGCAAGCTGCAGATGCAAAATTCCATAGAAATGGCTCATGAAAACAATCCTATTGACTGAATCATGCCAATGGCTACTTCTGAAAGTAAACTAAGGAAAGAATCTTATGAAATATCGAACTCTCAAAAGTGAAGAGGACAAGTTAGAGAAATGGACGCATGCAAAGAGACACCATCCCCGAAGCCAACTGCAAAGGATACCACATTTCAAAGGCGTCACATATTATCTGAGCCAATTGATAAAGTGGATAAATGAAGCTAGCAATATTCAATCGGCAAAAAAAGAAACTGAATTTCCTCACTTAAGCTCCATTCTTACCAAAATTTATAATGTTCTGTAAGAAAAGAAAATCTGGACATCGACACATATGCAATTTCACTACATGTGTCATCAAAAACAATCTTGATGTATTTCTAACATATCGGTATGGTTGCGTATATCCGACATCCATAGTTCAATAAACCAACTGAGGCTCTCAAGCGTCTGACTAGATGTACAAAATTGTAAAATAACAAAGTCATGAACTTTATTGTCAACAGTGACATAAGTACCAAAAACAGTCTCCCCTTAGCCAGATCAATGGGGTGCACAGGCACTCTCTCTCACATAATTAAACCGACATAACAGCCCTCTCCCACAAACTCCCACCGTCCTCCTAAAAGAAAAGAAAAAGAAAAACCAAGCTCAAACATCAGAACATTAAAAACCAAAAAGCAAACGAGAAAGATGCAATGCAACAAATTACTCTTAAAACCATCATAAAGGGACCTTGAAACTCAAAACACATAGGGAGGATCAAGACCCAAAATTGAGGATCGAGAATTACAGCATTCTTACGAAATCAAACGAAAAATCCAAAAAAGGTGAATTCTTTAAACAAAAAAATCAAGTTTGCAAAAAACATTGCTTCAAGAAACCAGATTCAGATATCATACACACCTTCTGAGTACAGTGAAGCAAAGATAATGAGAAGGGCCTTTGAGTTGACCATTTCTGACTTGAAGTCCTCACTCTTCAACTGAGGATTCTTGCCGTATTGCTTTAATATATATGGTAATTAGAAAGCTGATCAAATTCTATTGAGGTAGGGTCCAGTAGCCTCTTGGACTAAATTTTATTTACTTTATCATACAAAGACTCTAAGAAACGGCCGGGAGAAAGCAAATGAGTGGAGAAAACAAGAAGGGTTCCATCCCACATCCTGGTTTTTTCCCTTCAAATGTCATATCATTGCCATCAGCGTCTTCTTTTTCGGTCCTTTTTGCTGTATGCTTCTTTTTATGGATAATATTTTACCTCTTGATGTGTCAATTGTATATTTTGGCTATGTACGGTCCTCCCCGGGCCCCTGTATACGGTCAGTCGATCTCCAGCACAACTTAAACCTATGACACAAATCCGTACGCTATACATTTGGCTTGATATTCAAAGTTTGAACCAGAATCATGTCAAACTCGAAAATGAATCGTGAAATTGTGGTCGTGTTCGACGATTGATCGACCAAACTGAAAAGGTATAATTTGATTAATAAAAATGCAATGTGCCAACTAGAGCAACTTCAACCTTTTAACTCGATATTCCCACTATTCCCTGATCTAACGATTCTGGTGGCGGAGATTCAAAAGAATATCGAGAGTTCGATTTTTATCTCAAACAAAATCAATATAAAGTGTGTTGCACCAAAGAAGAATGCTAGATATTAGTTTGAATAAAAACTAATTTATATCTGATCTATGAATCCCAACATTGACTAGAATCGTAACTCTGTCGAAATTAAGCTTACATAAGGTGAGGTTATATTTATTCAAAACCTTAAAGTAATAGGTGATAGAATTCATATTCATATAATCCATATATTTTATCTCAAAGTGTCTAATGTGGAACAATATTATCAATATCCGTTCCCACATGGCAACATGACTTGACATACCCACACATAACCAATATTGGGTCAGGCAAAATATGAGTCCACATTTTAAACATGCTCTGATACCATGTTGAAACTTGAGTTTACATGAAGTGATGCACATATCTATTCAAAACCTTATGATATGTGTTGTACCTCATTTTCATATAACCCATGTATTTTATTTCAAAATGTCCAATATGATACAATATTATTAACAAACTCTGCTCTAAAATTGATGCTGTAAATGCTCACATGTAATATTATGCGAACCTCGTCTCCATCAAAAAACTTATAAAAAGAATACTCTATTAGTAAGCAAACCACATGAAGTTAAACGAACAGATATACTGTCCAAATTCACGCTTAATTTATCCTTAATATTTGAGTGTATAATGTAAGCCCAAAATGAATAGTAGAATTGTAAAAGTTACCTCCAGTCATTATCGTTTAATCGTTGCTTTTCGATTCGGATGCTTGCTGTATAGAAGAATTCTTGTAGAAATGGAGCCTTCCAACCTATTAGATTGATGGAATATCACATGCCCTCTATTTATAAGCTAGACCAGTGAACCATTTTCTTATTTAACCGGCATTTAATTCCCTCCATCAAGGAATTATATTAATTGTCAATCAATCAGAATCAAATCTGATCATTAATGTAGTTAATAATTACAACGTATCTAACCAATAAAACGTACAAATACGTTTACATATATGATCTACATTTTTGATTTATAAATAAATCACAATACTTTTGCAATTAATTATAATTGATTCTTACATATACAGCTTAAATCTTCGACTCCACACGGAATGACAACTTCACATACAAACGTTTAACGAAGGTTTTTTTTTTTTTTTTTTTTTTTTTTGATGGACACGAAGCCATTTTGGTAAAGACAATAAAGATCATTGAAATTCCCGAGAGGCAAATTGATTACCGGAAGAGGCACTGTCCGAAGAAGAATAGATCATGTACTCGTTAGTTTTTTCTTTTGACAAAATGTGGTCATTAATATACAATAACACATACATAGTATATCTCAACGAGTAAAGTTATCACTAAGTTCTGAGAAGAGTGAGAAACATATAAACAATAACTACATCCCAAAAGAAAATGTGGCGATTAGTATAGTATAGTAAAATGTTAGTTTTATCGACTAATACAATTTAAAAAAATTAATTGTCTTTTAAGTGTACTGCATAACCATTAGTGACGCTCTAAAACACATGATATAATTACAATAAATATGGCAAAAGAACATTTGCAGTAGAATTAAATAGAAGCCATTACTGTTTATGGATTTTGGTGGAGGTGAATATCCCTTTCCATTTTTAATAGAGTCAATTATATACTTTTTTTTTACTTTAGGATATGATAGAATAAAACAAAATGATTCACTCAATTGGTTGTATTTCTTATATTATAAAGTAACAGTTGATTGACACAGTTTGACGTAATTTTCATTATAGGTTATCGAGAAACAACTTCCGTATGTTTCTAACACATGTGTATGGTTGTATACATCTGACATCTTATACCATGTCTTAGTCAGGAGCCTTTAAAGTAATAGAATAAGGTTGTGGTTGTTATTATTGGTGGAGGTTAATATCTAATAATTCTGAATTTATGCTGCCGGGTTCCGGCAACGTATCCCACTGAATGCGTGTTTATTTGTTGAAAGATTCCTGACCTGCATTTTGTGTCTTTGAGGATCTTGGAAAAGTTAAATTGACCACTATCTAATAGGATCACCTTACCGCAAAAGGGGTACGGTGACGCGTGACCGTGCCTCACCACCCCCTTGCTGCCACGTGTCACGTGGTCACAAAAGGGATGAGGAAAGTAGGGGTGAGGAGATCTCAACCCAATTGCGACATGATGGGTTGGTGAAATGTACCGGTTGAAATCAGGAGAGGCAGAAAGTGAATCAAAATATGAAGTTTCCAATCACGCGCTGCCACGCGTACAAAAAGAGAATAGGTTTAAAAAATTTTTGTTTTTAAAAAAGAGTTGTTTGTATATATGACATCGCGTGATTAAAGACATCATATTTTGCCTCACTTTCTGTCTATCCTAATCTGAACCCGAAATGTACGTGGTAGGTTATATATAACAACTATTATTTTTCAATTAGACTATGACAATGACCTTGCCATGCGCTTTTAAAACTGTTTTTCTTAGAGAGAAGGTTACATATATCATATTTTAAAGCGATCCGACTTTTTTCTGGATCATGTGTAAATGAAGGAGTCTAATTCACCAGAAATGTCTTTTACGAATAAGACATAAGAGTAGTTGTACTTGCGTTAAAGAAAAAATGTCAAGAATAATGTGTACCATTTGAAAAACGTAATAATGACAATGCAAATGATACGTATTAGAGTAAGTGAAAAAAAATATAACTTTGGACACTTTCTCTTCCTTTAGTTGGTCCAAATCTAAATAATTCGTGATTCGACTTTCGTAATATAAATATTTGATGAATAGCAATGTTCGATTTTCGGCTGAGTTTTCCCGGCATTACTGTCATTTGCTTAATTTCAAATGTGCTTCAGTAGTGAAGAGTAACAACAACCATACTCACTATATCTCAACGACATCAAAAATTATCGTTATGGCCTGAGGAGGGACAACAAAAGTTATCGCTTTTGGAGACTATGAAAAGCAGGCAAATAATACTACATCCTAAATGATAGAGAGTTTGATTCAATTGAGACCTTCGTCTCGATATGTTTCTGAATAGATAACACAATAATACAAAATATGGTGTGCTTTAGTATTAAAGAGTGAAACATTGAATATTAAATCAACATGATTAGTAGTCACTCCTGGGCTATTAAAGCTATTAATGAATTAAACATGTTGGTTGTTTGAATGGATATAAATAATTTTAAAGATTTAAAAAGACAAAAAAAACAAAGTGGGTGTAGAGCTTAGAATTTTTTATGTCTTTATGTATTTTTATTTTATTTAATCTATTTATTTTTCTATTTTTTGTTCTAAATGAATTAACCTACAGTTACGAACGCCCACAGGCCACAGTTATCTTTCTTCCTTAAGACTTTGGGTCTTGAGATCATATTTGTCGAAATTTAAAGAATTTAACATTCATCCAAGTTAAAGAATATTTACAAGGTTATTTTTCTTTTTTATAGGGGTTATTTTTTCGTCTAACGGTATTATTTTTTCACTTATACAACGGTCACTAAAATGGTTAAACTTCTTATATTGTGAAGTAGTAGTTGATCGATACAGCTTAACGCAATTTTTATTATTGATCATTGAGAAACAATCTGTGTTTTTAACACATAGGTATGTTTGTGTACATCCTACCCTACATACTCCGCCATAGTATGTTCCAACAGTAGCAAAAGCTATTACTAGAGTCTGTAAAAGGTGACAGACAGACAAACAATACTTCCATCCCAAGGAATAAAGAATTTGTTTCCAGTAAAACTCTCGATTCTATAGGTACTGCATAGTGACAATATGGTGGATTTTCATGTGATTCAAACATGAGTAAATCCAAAGGTTTCATTTGATCAATAATCCACCTTTAATATCCTTTAAAAAAGTTCCATTTACGTTTCTTGACGCATATAAAATAAGGGGATCATTTTCTTGTCCTTTTGATCTTTTTGATTTTCATTTTCTAGAATTTATAGTAAAATGCAGTTAGCACTCAAACGTTTGTCACATAATCCAGTTAGCATTTAAACGTTCCGAAACCTCAGTTGGCATCCAAACGTGGTCAAAATTGATTCAATTAACACCAGAAACCGGCTGCTGACCTGCTGCAGCCGGTTTCATCAAATTTTAGCGCCAAAATCAATTTTTCCCACCAAAATAACGTATTCTTCTTCCCTCCCTCTTGCTTCAATTCGCTCCCTCTGATTTTTCTTCATAAATTAGCCTCCCAATTCACCTTAGAAACTCAAGAAACCACTGACTATGAGAAACAATCAATGATGAAACCAAGGTAATTTTGTCTTCTTTTATAAGCGGATGGTTTTTCCCCATTGAATTTCATCGGCATTTTTGTTCAGACGATGGCTTTTTCGCCCCCATATCACCCGGCTACACTCGCAAATCCTCCCACTGCTACTCCTCTTGATCAAGCTAGGTGTTCTTTTCATCTCCGATCTTTTTTTTTCCTCGGACCTACTTGAGGAAAAACATTTAGTTCATCAGAAAGTTGAACCCTTAAGCAAAATTTTGAAGACCCAAAAGAAAATTTTCCTTTCTTTTGAGAGAAAATGTAAGATTTTTGATGGTAGAGAAGATGGGGTGGTCGGAAGGAAAAGGGGGATGCAGAAATTGCGTAGGGAATTGAGAACATTGTATTTTATGATGGCAATGTTGATGTCTCTGGTGGTGCAATCAGCGGTGGTGCTGGTGACGGTGGCGAATGTGGTGATGTAGTTTATTTTAGTGCAGAGTTTTGCGTGCGTTACATGCTACAGTTTGAGAGAGCATTTGAGACGATATGCATGCAAGTGCTCAACTTCCGCCGCCGTTGCTGTGGTTTGGATCACCTCACCACAATTACATCACTCTTTTTCTAAGGTGAATTGGGAGGCTAATTTATGAAGAAAAATCAGAGGGAGCCAATTGAAGCAAGAAGGAGAGAAGAAGAATACGTTATTTTGGTGGGAAAAAATTGATTTTGGCGCTAAAATTTGATGAATCCGGCTGCAGCAGGTCAGCAGCCGGTTTCTGGTGTTAATTGAATCAATTTTGACCACGTTTGGATGCCAACTGAGGTTTCGGAACGTTTAAATGCTAACTGGATTATGTGACAAACGTTTGGGTGCTAACTGCATTTTACTCATTTATCTTCCGCTCCTTTTGTCATTACGTGAGTACACAAGCGGGGTTAAGATCCTTTCACTCATTTCTCCTCATCTTACTCCCTATCGCACGATACGTGGCAGCAGAGAAATGTGGTAAGGCTAAATACTGGTCACACTCATATAGCTTCACCACCACTCTCTACTGCCACGTGTCGTCCGGTAGAGAGTGGAGTGAAGGAAAATAGGATGAGATGATCCCGTCTCACACAAGCGACATGGCGCACTCTAGTCTAGTTTTCTTTCTTCTCCCTTTGGAAAAACAAAAAAGAAAGGAAGAAATATATAAATAAAAGAAACTTGCGCCTTTTTTTTCTCCATTCGGAAAGGATCATTTTCATTGATTAATACTATACAAAACAGAGATCAAGCATCACATCAAGCCTCATTCACAAAATCATGCTCAAGAGCAAGGGCTAGTCTAAGCAACTCTAGCCTATTTCTCATTTCAGAAATGTAAACTCGGGGTGGGGGTAGTTTGTCAAGACCATTATGTAGCACTTGATTACGCCAATATCAAATCCCATTGAGGGTCTCACAAAACACATACTTCCACCCAAAACTTGTGGTGAAAACACCCATATTCCTGGACAAATTCGCATCAATCCACGGGGGAGTAGAAGGATGACTGAAAAAGTTCACCCAGTGGTCAGGATGGACAAGCAATTCCCAAACACAGCGGGCCCACCTGCAGTCTCGAAAGTCATGTAGATGCGCTGTAGCAGTCTCATTGCACACGCCGCAGGTATACGATGCACTAAGATGTCTGCTGACCAGAAAATGAGTTGTCAGAATAGCCTCATGTCTTACCCGCCAAAGAAAGAAATTCAGTCTGCTTGGACCCTTCATACTCCAAATTTTATTCCACTTTGGACTGTCAGCATGTTGGGACTGTGGGTCTTGGATAGAATATGCATTGGCAACTGAGAATTTTCCTGATGAGTGCGTTTGCCAACGTATCGCACTGGAATTGCCCTGACTGCTCTCAGCGTGGTTGTCAAGACCCAAACGCAAAATGGGTTCGCTGTTTTTGATACCACGCCATGTAAGTGAACAGTTTTGGCGTTTCGTTCTTTCCAGTGGAGAGCCATATTTTGCTTTCAGAATTCGTATCCACAATGATTCATCTTCCGTCAATAACCTCTATCCCAATTTTGCCAAAAAGGCCAGATTCTGCTTACGCAAATTCTTAATGCCTAACCCCCCAAATCGTTTCGGTTGGCACAGTTTCTTCCAAGACAAAAAATGCAAATGTTTAGTATTATTCAATTCATCCCATAAGAATTTCCGGGGTATGCCTTTCAATATTGTCAATGACAGTTGCAGGGATGGTTACCGTTTGCATTGCATACGCAGGCAGCGAGTTCAGGACCGATTGGATCAAAATACTTCTTGCGGCTTACGATAAAACTTTGACCTTCCAGCCTTACAACTTTTTTTTCAACATTTTCGGCCAGAAACTTGAATGTGGAGGCAGAGACTCTATCATGAATAATTGCATACCCAAGTATTTTCCCAGTTTATCCGTCGTATGGATCTTTAAACGACTGCTGAGTGCCTCGATAACTGTTTTGCGAGTGTTTTTAGATACAAAGATAGTGGATTTTTGGAGGCTGATGCTTTGGCTTGAGGCTGCGCAAAATTCAGTCAGGATGCTATGCATAACATCCGCTTGTTCTTCTGTGGCTTCCCCAAACAATAACAAATCATCGGCGAAAAAGATGTGTGAGACTCCAGGGCCCCCTTTAGATGCCTTAACGGGTTTCCATCTTCCCTCCTTCACAGCCGTATTGATCAGTTGACCCAGGATTTCCATACACAGCAGAAATAAATATGGCGCTAGGGGATCTCCTTGACGAATACCTCTAGTAGGTCTAAATGGCGGAAGCTGTTCACCATTCCAGATAAGTGAAAGCTGCGCTGACGTCACAGTATACATGATCAATTCTGTTAGTTCTGAATTAAATCCGGCAGCCTTAATTATCGTTTCTAAACAAGGCCAAATGACCTTGTCATACGCTTTCTCGAGGTCAATCTTAATCACCATAGTGCCCTTTTTACCCGATTTATATTTCATCGAATGAATGAGCTCTTGTGCAACAATAATGTTGTCACACGCTTGTCTCCCAGGAATAAATGCACCTTGATTGGGGCAATGAGTTTGGGGAGCAATGGTTTGAGGCGGTTAGCAATTACCTTGGAAATGATTTTGGTCACCACATTAGCAAGAGCGATTGGCCAGAATTGTGACACGCTCTCGGGGTGTGCCACGTTAGGGATTAGGGTGATCAACGTATTGTTCAAGACATCCGGGAACTTTTTCTGGTAGAATGCTTGTGTTACGAAACCAATAATCGACTGCTTCACAACTACCCAGTTTTGTTGATAGAATAAGGGTGGTAATCCGTCCGGCCCAGGGGTCTTAAAGGCACCCATTTGGAAAAGCGCCTTCTCAATTTCACACGGGGTCGGGGTGTGATTCAGAGAGCTCTTGTCATTGTGGTTCAGTTGGGGGAAAGAAATATGGATTGTACTACCGGCAATCGATGGTCCCTCTGCATATAAGTGGACAAAATAATCACGGATCATCTCTTAAGCACAATTGGGTCCTCAATCCACCTGCCATACGCATCCTTAAGCTTAGAAATATTCTTTCGTCCCCTGTAAAACCGCATCACCTTATGAAAGAGACGAGTATTACGTTCACCATGCGAATACCAGTGTAGCTGGGATCTTTGCTGCCAATGTCTCTCTTCCATTCTTAGCAATTTGACATACTCACGAGAAAGTTCATCCTCCAGTTTGGAAAGAAATCTGGATGGGTGGTTATCCAGGGCCTTTTGAATGCCCAAGAGTCTAGCATGGCACCGTTGTTTCTGCTTATATAAATTTCCAAATACGTCTCTCTTCCAGATCATGAGTCTTTCCTTGAAGCAATCCACAGTTGTTACAATATCATTTGGAATATCAATCCAAGCTTTTTCCATAAAAGAAGAGAAGCTATCATGTTCAGTCCAAGCTGCATCAAATCTAAAGAATCTTTTGCCCGGCCTCTGGTTTGACATTGGCTCCAGAGAAAGAAGGATCGGATTATGGTCAGAGTGGACCCGGGTAAGATGTTGAACTTCTGCATTGGGAAACTTGTCCATCCATTTTCTATTGCCCCAACATTGATCCAAGCGTTGCTTAATGCTAAACCGTCCATGTTGCTTATTCCACAATGTAAAGCGCGGTCCAGATAACTGCGGCTCCATAAATTCACAGCGTTCAAGAGCAGTTTTCATTCTCTCCACAGAGCATCCATAGACGGGCCTTCCACCCTCCTGTCAAGTTGCTGGGTAACTTGGTTTAGGTCCCCAATTAAGCACCATGGTCCAGTATGAAACGCCCCATACTCTCAATGAACTCGCAGAAATGGTCCCGGACGGAGGCCACAGGTGAAGCATACTGTTATATCCTGTTTTTTTTATAAGGGCAATAAGGACAATTGGGCCTAATTAATTAGAAAACCTAATTTGATTATCAAATTTTCCCTAAACCCTAATCAAATTCTATTTAACTAGGTTGACGTTCTCCCCCTTCCTCACATCAAAAATCAGACGCTCCTCATAGAAAAAAAAGGAAGAGCGATCTTCTTCTTCCAAGCCACAAAGCCGCCAGTTTCAGGAGGAGCACCACCAGCCGAGCAACCTTTAAACGCGTATCAATTATCAAGTAGGTGCCCCCTTAACATCCTTTGTATGAAAACGGTACAATCCTTAATTTCTTTACGAAATCGAGATCGTGCATCAGTAATTGTGATTGTATAGATGACTGTTTATTTGATTATAGGTGTATGTGATGAATTGTATATTTGTATATATGTATGGTATTATTTTCGTATAAACAGCATGAAAAGATTTCGTTTTTGATTTGTATATGAATAACGGAAGCGATTTGGAGGCGTGGGGATGGCGGCGCGTGGCCGGTGGTGGTGGGCTATGGCCACGTGCTGCCGAGCTAGTGGTGGTTGAGGAGAGGGGCTGACTGAGAAGGGGCTGAGGGGGATGCGGCTGGGGTGAGGGAGTGGCAGGGGGCTGTCGGCTGAGGGGTGCTGTTGGGGGGGCTGGGGGTGCGGCTAGGGTGGGGGGGGCCTGAGGGAGTGGCGGGTGAGGGCTGTCAGCTGACTGGGGGGACTGAGGGGGGGGGTGGTCGCTGGGGGGTGGGGTGCGCCTGGGTAGGGGGCTGAAGGGGTGGGCGGCTGGCGGGGGGCTGAGTGGTCGACAGTTGGAAGAGAAGGGGGGGAGTTTGATCGAAAACAGAAAAAAGGGGGAAAGAAGTTACGGGGGGAAGCTGGGAAAGGTAAGGAAAAGGAGAAAAAAAAAATAAAGAAAAAGAAAAAGGAAAAAGAATAAAGAAAAAGAGGAAAATAAAAAGAAAATGAAAGGGAAAGTAAGGAAGCATTCCGTATGTGATTTCTGTGCATCCATGCATCACGACATTGCATTAGGGGTAATGCGAGACCTAAGTCGCATATCTGTTCTGTTCTGTTAGGGTATGCGAGACCTAAGTCGCATATCTGTTCTGTTCTGTTAAGGTATGCGAGACCTAAGTCGCATATCCGTTCTGTTCTGTTAAGGTATGCGAGACCTAAGTCGCATATCTGTTCTGTCCTGTTAAGGTATGCGAGACCTAAGTCGCATATCTGTTATGTTATGTTAAGACATGCGAGGACCTAAGTCGCATATCTGTTATGTTATGTTAAGACATGCGAGACCTAAGTCGCATATCTGTTCCGTTCCGTTCTGTTAGGTCCCCGGGGTCATGCATTGCACGATAGTATGTATGTTTTCAAGAATGTAGGCTTATCATGCATCATATATGTGACATTGCATTTCACGCTCATTTCGCAATGATTATGTGTTTTGATTGTTTTAAGAAGTTATAACCGTTATATGTATTTGTGAAAACGTGGACAGTCTATTTTCGTATTACAATGCTTATATGTATTTCACTACTGTCCTAGCATGTATGATCTCAGAGGGCCGATGCATGGTAGGGTACCTACTGAGTGACGTTTTTGTCGCTCACACCGTTCGTTTTGTTTTATTGCAGACGATTCAGGGTATGATTACATATGAGTTGGAGAGGACTCTGAATGGGCACATTGGGACACGTAGACTTGTTGATGACCGATGATCAAGAAAAGATGAAGTTTTATTTTATTTATTATTTCATTGAGGACTTAGCTTAGGGGATTTCATTTTTCGTACTTTACGATGTCGTTCAGAGGATTTTGACTTGATGTTGGCTATATATGATTTGGGGGATTTTACTTTCGATTTAGGTTTCTGAATTGATTTATTTCGCTTCCGCAATCGAATACTCTGTCGTTTTGACAAGTGCAGGGATCCGTACAGACGCCTTATATATCCCTTAGTGGAATACGGCGGGCGTACCAGTTCTGACCCTAGGGTTCGGGACGGGGCGCTACAGGTGGTATCAGAGCCGAGGCTCTAGATCTACTGTGGAAAACATAGAATTAAGAGATGATCTTAGACGTAAGAGATGACTATAGACTTAAGTTTCGATCGTAGATGTAAGTCGATCTTAGACTAAGTTTGATTCTAGACATAAGCTGTGATCTGAGACTAAGTTTGATTTTAGACGTAAGCTATGATCCGAGACTAAGTTTGATCTTAGAATATGATTGATTTAGACTAAGTGATGATCGGACTGGGGGCACGGTTGGTTTTTATTTTTTTTATATTGGTCTGTATTTGACTGTTTTTGTATCTTAAATTTATATATTTCCTGAAATGCCATTGACAAAAAAAAAAACTGAAATTTCCTTGTCGTAGCAAATACGCCGTCGAGAAGGGAACGGTAGGAACATCAATGGGAACCACTCTGAGAATGGGGCCCCACCGCAGGTTGTGCTTCCCCATGCCCTGACCTACGCAACTACGAGTCATGGCCTAAGCTGTGGCACAACAACGTCGGCGGCCACAAGCTCCACCACCACCGCACTCGGACTTGAGACTCTTCTAAAACGGACGCAGAGGAGTGGTGGTGCAGCACAACTGACATCGCCAATCATTTAGATCTAATTTCAGAACGAGTTCAAGAGGCATTACGTGATGACAGTACGATCTTCAGAGCATGGCTTTAGATCCACGGGCAGAAATGTAGAATTAGGCCATGATATTAGGAAATAGGTTACGACTTTGCCTCTAAGTCTCAATTTTAGACATAAGTGATGATTTGAACATAAGCGATGATCATGGGCATATGTACTGATCTCAGTATAAGTGATGATCCTGAACATAAGTTACGATCTTAGACATAAGTAACGATCTCGATTAGAGTTGACACTAGACATGAGTACTGATATAGTAACAAGTGTTGACTATGTACTAATATGATTTGGAAATAAGACGTGATCTTTAGACTTAAGAAATAATGATGCTAAGAACGATCCTAGAAATAAGTTATGATCCTAAATTTAAGAAGTCGATCGGTTTTGAAACGCGTATCCTAGGATATCCCATACAATTCTTCCTTATCTAAGGTTGATTATAACTCTCTAAGCTGTATATTAGTAACCCTAGTTGAATACTATATAATTGATTTCAATGAATTACAATGTTAACCAGAATACCCTACTACAAACGTTAGTTGACATATTAATGGGTCAGGCAGTAACTCGGGCTGCCTTACCATAACTAAGACATGGTACATGGTACCATTAGGGTAAAGTAAAGTGGGTCCATATCTCTATTTGGATGGTAACATTAGCGGAAACTTAGGTCTAAGTTGGGATCATAGCTACTAATAATAGAATTATAATAGTATGATATATACTAAGAGATGATTTATAGTAGAATGATAGAAACTAAATAACGATACCGTTATAATCAGTAGAGTTTAGTCAATGATATTATACAAAAGAATTTATAGTTTAGGGTTAAGATGTTGAATTTAGGGTAATCAAAATATGTCGACGATGTTAGTCTTATTAGAGGTATTGAACAATAGCGACATGCGAGAATCGACTATAGTATGTGACTTAGAATACTATATCATTACAAAATTGTGGGTTAAGTGTTGACATCAGAACTTTGGTTGAATCTAGTAGGCTTGAATCGAAATAGAGTAAGCATGAACCAGTAGTGGTTTCTTGTCCAGGTGAAATTTAACTATGATAATTAGCGGTTCAAATAACCAAGTAAAGAAATACAGTGGATCAGTATGGCGAGCGGAAGCATGGTGAATTAGAACACCTTAAGGTCGATAAATATTTAGTGTGCCATGCTAGGATTGGACAATTTAAGTTAGAGATTTTATCATAGTAGGCGAAGGTTGGACCTATAAGAAACGTTACATAGACGGATTGTTCTTTTGAAAATAAGGATAGATTATAGAAATTATACGAAATATTGGACTATTATTTCTCTAGCAGATAAATATTTTATATAAGCACGTACGCCGAGTTATATCTATATTTTACAGGGACTTCAAAAGACATTTTATTTTTGAAAATATCTTATTAAGTCAAATTTCTTTATACAGTCTACTAAACTTTACGAGGCTAGTTTTTGTTTCCGTTACTTGTAAATCAGCCTGGAAAAAAAAAATTAAATTCTTTTGCCGACCTTTAAAAATGGGAAAACTTTTAAAATGTTGATGTGCTTGCAAAAAACGATGTGTTTATATATATTTCTTACAGAATATTTCAAATTTTCATTTTTGTTAGATCTATTTTTTTTAGTCAAAATTAATTTAATTTGACGAGTATCGATATCGCAAGCAGTTTAACAGTTTTAAATGTTTTTGAAGTTATTTATCCGCTTGCGATGAACTAACCTAACTTTTGTGAAGGCAAAAAAAAAAAATGGAAAAGCTTTCAAAATATATACCTGTTTTAGAAACGGAATGTATCGTATTCAAATCGTTTCATAAAACCATACATCATTAAGTTTTCAAATGTTTTGACACATTTTACCAAAATTCCTTGCAAATAAGTTATATCATCGTTTTCTTACAAATGGTCATTTGAGATATCGCGTTGCGAAAACAAATCTATGATACTTTGGATTTTGTGTTTACAAAAATTAGAAGGTTTAGTATTTTAAATAGTTAAAGCTAGATTCAAAATTATAGCTACGTAAGCTACTTTTATTTTAACTTGAAGAAAAATATGTCCATACACATATTTCGATACTAGGCTGCTAACAATATCTCGGAGAAATTAAGAGCATGATCATAAAGCTAGTTCGTAAGTATATAAGAACTGATTTTGAAGACTTGGTTGTGTTACGGAAGGGCAACGGTTACTATATTGGCATACACAAAGGAGTTAGTATGGTCAATTATCTAGGGGATGGATCATAAGTAATAAGTTTAAGAATCCGGTATTGTAGATTGCAATAAGTTGAATGATACACGTCAAATGGTATAAGTGGAAGTTTGTAAGCAGTAATTATAGAGAATTAAGTAATGATTGAGCCCTATAAGGACTTGATCATCTTGTGAGATGATAGAGATGACTAAATTAAATCGTATTAGAGTACAATGTATTCTGAAAAATACGTACCTCTTCAGGGATGAGTCTTGAAAACAAGGCGTTAAGTTAAAGATTGTACTACACCTAAGAACTGATTTTAGAGGGTTGCTCATGATAGCAAGTATAAGTATGATATAGACCGATGATTAAGTCATGAAGTCAGTATATTGACGATACCCTTAAGGTTGATTCGAGAATGCTAGAAAGAATATGTTATCATCTATCAGGCGGAGGACGATGGATGTAAAGGTTACATTGTATACATACACATTGAATGATTTGAGGACTTAGTCCTGCATCGAGGAAGAGAAATGGGTAAAATATCGGAATACGCAAGGGATACTAAGTTCGGCCGTGATCTAGGTATATGAATTATGTAGGACTATACTAAGTTACCGATTACGTAAAACACAAGTTTCGAGGACGAAACTTTTTGTAAGGAGGGGAGAATGTTATATCCTGTTTTTTTTATAAGGGCAATAAGGACAATTGGGCCTAATTAATTAGAAAACCTAATTTGATTATCAAATTTTCCCTAAACCCTAATCAAATTCTATTTAACTAGGTTGACGTTCTCCCCCTTCCTCACATCAAAAATCAGACGCTCCTCATAGAAAAAAAAGGAAGAGCGATCTTCTTCTTCCAAGCCACAAAGCCGCCAGTTTCAGGAGGAGCACCACCAGCCGAGCAACCTTTAAACGCGTATCAATTATCAAGTAGGTGCCCCCTTAACATCCTTTGTATGAAAACGGTACAATCTTAATTTCTTTACGAAATCGAGATCGTGCATCAGTAATTGTGATTGTATAGATGACTGTTTATTTGATTATAGGTGTATGTGATGAATTGTATATTTGTATATATGTATGGTATTATTTTCGTATAAACAGCATGAAAAGATTTCGTTTTTGATTTGTATATGAATAACGGAAGCGATTTGGAGGCGTGGGGATGGCGGCGCGTGGCCGGTGGTGGTGGGGCTATGGCCACGTGCTGCCGAGCTAGTGGTGGTTGAGGAGAGGGGCTGACTGAGAAGGGGCTGAGGGGGATGCGGCTGGGGTGAGGGAGTGGCAGGGGGCTGTCGGCTGAGGGGTGCTGTTGGGGGGGGCTGGGGGTGCTGGCTAGGGTGGGGGGGGCCTGAGGAGTGGCGGGTGAGGGCTGTCAGCTGACTGGGGGGACTGAGGGGGGGGTGGTCGCTGGGGGGTGGGGTGCGCCTGGGTAGGGGGCTGAAGGGGTGGGCGGCTGGCGGGGGGCTGAGTGGTCGACAGTTGGAAGAGAAGGGGGGTGAGTTTGATCGAAAACAGAAAAAGGGGGAAAGAAGTTACGGGGGGGAAGCTGGGAAAGGTAAGGAAAAGGAGAAAAAAAAATAAAGAAAAAGAAAAAGGAAAAAGAATAAAGAAAAAGAGGAAAATAAAAAGAAAATGAAAGGGAAAGTAAGGAAGCATTCCGTATGTGATTTCTGTGCATCCATGCATCACGACATTGCATTAGGGTATGCGAGACCTAAGTCGCATATCTGTTCTGTTCTGTTAGGGTATGCGAGACCTAAGTCGCATATCTGTTCTGTTCTGTTAAGGTATGCGAGACCTAAGTCGCATATCCGTTCTGTTCTGTTAAGGTATGCGAGACCTAAGTCGCATATCTGTTCTGTCCTGTTAAGGTATGCGAGACCTAAGTCGCATATCTGTTATGTTATGTTAAGACATGCGAGACCTAAGTCGCATATCTGTTATGTTATGTTAAGACATGCGAGACCTAAGTCGCATATCTGTTCCGTTCCGTTCGTTAGGTCCCGGGGTCATGCATTGCACGATAGTATGTATGTTTTCAAGAATGTAGGCTTATCATGCATCATATATGTGACATTGCATTTCACGCTCATTTCGCATGATTATGTGTTTTGATTGTTTTAAGAAGTTATAACCGTTATATGTATTTGTGAAAACGTGGACAGTCTATTTTCGTATTACAATGCTTATATGTATTTCACTACTGTCCTAGCATGTATGATCTCAGAGGGCCGATGCAGGTAGGGTACCTACTGAGTGACGTTTTTGTCGCTCACACCGTTCGTTTTGTTTTATTGCAGACGATTCAGGGTATGATTACATATGAGTTGGAGAGGACTCTGAATGGGCACATTGGGACACGTAGACTTGTTGATGACCGATGATCAAGAAAAGATGAAGTTTTATTTTATTTATTATTTCATTGAGGACTTAGCTTAGGGGATTTCATTTTTCGTACTTTACGATGTCGTTCAGAGGATTTTGACTTGATGTTGGCTATATATGATTTGGGGATTTTACTTTCGATTTAGGTTTCTGAATTGATTTATTTCGCTTCCGCAATCGAATACTCTGTCGTTTTGACAAGTGCAGGGATCCGTACAGACGCCTTATATATCCCTTAGTGGAATACGGCGGGCGTACCAGTTCTGACCCTAGGGTTCGGGACGGGGCGCTACACATACACAAGTGATAAACACCAATCAATGCTACCATGTTTCTTAATCCCCACATTGATCATTTGCGCTGTACATCTAAGAGTATAGATATCCAAGACATTCTTATTCCAGAAGCACCAAAGTCCCCCGACGAACCCGCAAGACTCCACCGCAATCATGTTGTGTATTGGAATTCATGGAGGATCCAAGAGGCAGCAACACTCTGTACTCTAGTTTCACATAAGAAAAGTACATATGGGTTGTATCTATTAATAATGTCCCGCAATGCCGTTTTGAAATTAGGGGAAGCGGCACCCCTGCAGTTCCAGGCTAGCACTTTCATGAGGGAGTATGACACTGTTGCTCCACCCCCTCCATGCCCAACATCTCAACATAATCTGGATCCTCATTCCCAGTCCTGTCCTCAACCATATTGATGTTAGGTGCAGGTGTGGGGGTCGAACTATCGCTCCGTATGTGGGTAGAATCAGGCGGATGGTTCTTAATGTGGTCACTGTCATGAGTGGTTTGAGGGGCCTTCCTAAGATACTCAAGGAAGGCCATGCTTCTACATTATTTGGGTATATAGAGTTATCAGTCGGATGTTTCGATGACCTGTTCGTGATATCACGCAACGAACGGGATAGATTTAAGCCTCCCTGTGCCCGACTGGATGCTCCTCGACCACGTGTTGAGGAGCCCCTAATCACTAGCATACCGGTATCATCTTCAAAAATATGGTCACTTAATGTGTGGTTATCATAAGGTTTGGAGGTATTAGTCTGTACGCGTACCTTTTGGTTATCCTTTATGTGTATTCCTTTCTTCTTCCTTGTGGTATTTCTATTAACTAGGTCTCTGTTGGTTGCTGTAAAAGCAACTGCAGGCCCTTTATCATATATGTGTTGAAGTTCTCTTTGCAATTCATCCTCCTCAAAGACATCAGAGTCAACCTCATGGTCCTCACCCAGTACATCAAATCTTGTACCACCCATATCATTTATCCCATTGATCTAGTGTTTGGCTTGTTGGTATTCTTTGACTGCCTACCCTTCGTTTGGATTCGATTCATAGGCATACGTCGCCGTCTATTATTCGTTGCGATCATCCACGGTCCGAAAGGGGCGGTCAAATTAGCTTTTGAGGTTCTTTCATGGTGTTTTGAATACCATCTCTGTCTTTGTCAACTCCACAATCATCGGATACATGACCGTAAAGGCCGCAACTGAAACAAATCTGGTTAAGGCCTTCATACTCAACAGTGAATACCCTGCCATTAATCTTAATTCTCGATCCCAAGGGCTTCTTCAAGTTAATCTCGACACAAATACGTGCGTACTTCCCTCTCTCAACTCGCATTGAGGTCTGGTCTACCTTGACCGCTCTGCCCAACAGATTACCAATTTTCATCAACGTATCTTCCTTAAAAATTTCAAGTGGAAGATCTGGAACTCTAACCCAAGCTAAAGTGGAAGTCAGAACATCCCTCTTTGGTGAGAAGAAAAGGTCTCCATTTGGTAATAGTTATGTAGTGACCTAGCACCATCCATGGACCACCTTCCATAGCATGCATATACTGATACTTTGAGAAAGAAACGGACCACAAAGTAATCCCCAGAAAGATCAATAATATCCAGTTTCATACCCATCCCCCAATAAATCATGTAATCTTTTTTCTAATGTTCTAAGGAGATTTGCTTTCCAAGTACCTTAATGGTTAGAGCCTTCCTCCATGGTTTCCAATGTTCTTTGAATACCTCGATAGAAATCTCCAGCTCTCTGCCTCCGGTATCCACCTCTTCTTCTCGAGTTACCGTAGCATCATCATATTTTTCCAGCAAATCTTCGAGCTCCTCGTCATCCTCATCACTTCCAACATAAATTTCAGACGGAGCGGAAGAGTCCAGCCCACTCCTCAGCTTCCATGGCCGAATCTTCTCTTGGCGAGTTAGGGTCTCCCTCAGCTTGGCGCTTGAAATTCTTCACACTCCTTTAGAGGAGGTCTAGCTCCTCAAGACTTCGATTGGGCTGATTATCTTCCATTTAAGACGCGATTTGGGGATTTTTAGCAGTGGCCCGCTAGGGTTTTCGTTCGCCTAGGAGGGCTTTCGAAGAGAGAGAGAAAATTTCAGTTTTTAACGACGATGAAAAAATGTTCGAAACAACTGCAACATTGCTACATTTTCAACCACATAAACCTTCGAACTGTGGAAACATCCAACTATATCACACCACATTTACAGCTAGCTAGTGCGTAACTGGACCACTCTGACCAACAAAACATCGCGCGACCTGGGTGCCTCTTGCAAGAAAAATTTATAAATTTCCGTAAATAGTATCAATATACACAGAAAAGGCAGGCCTGCTAGAAGTCCTGGGAAACCGTAGTATACACAAATACATCCTAAAAGCTCAGATCGACGCTAGAAAACTATGTGTCTGCATTGCACTTCCACTTAGACGTGGGAACACAGCTCAAGTAGTGACACCAGTGGCAATGCTTGTATCCGCTCACCCCACGAAAGAGCTCCACCACTGCTATTGTGAACCTGCAACCAAATTCAGGTTAGCTACCACCATTATTTGCAAATCGAAAAGAAAAAAAAATGCTATATTGGAGAAGGAGACACATAAAATATGAAGAGAAACAATAAGAAATGACATGACTTATATGCAGGTAGAGCCGGGGGGTCTCACTGGAAGCAGACTCTCTATCCCTTGGGATAGATGTATTGTATGCCTACCACTTACCCTCCCCAGACCCTAACGATAGCTTTTGTTGTCGTTGGGATATACTGGGTCAGGATGATGATGATGATGACGACGACTTATATGACAATTAGAGAGCATATGATCAGTGAAATCTAATGTAATTAGAGAGCATATGATCAGTGATAGAGCACAGCAGAGAGAGCATACGGTCAGTGATAGAACACAACAGATAAAAATTGATTCATGTAGTCAATATCATGTAGAGGATATAAGATTTAAATGAGAACTTTAGGTACTTATGTCTAAACTAACACTTGAGAGGATATAATAGTTTTGAAAGATGCGCATTCTAAATGCACATATTATGCATTAGGTACCAACAGACATACAAAGAGGATAGGATTTTGGTTATGAATCAAAAAAGACAAAAACAACAAAATGCACGAGAAATAATCGATCCATATAGCTACTCCACCAGGTAGGAAAAAGACTTGGTGTTGTTGTATCTTCATAGGACAAAGAGATTAATAATGCACGTAAACTGATACGTTGTTTACCTAGCTCAGCTCTAAAGAAGCTGATATTGAGCAAATAGCTAACAGGAAAAGACACGTATTATGGATGGTGGGCGTAATGAAAACAAAGAACAATGATCATGCTAAGCAAGTAAAGTCATGTTTCAACCAACGCCATTTGCAGACTCACCCTGCAACGAGTAAAAGCAGGGAAACGATCCACAACACATACTGGTAAGTCTTATATTTTGATCTGGCACGAACACCAGCAGGCAGATTTCGTCTTTGTATCCAACCAAGTTGAGGACGAGGCAGCAGAACAAATCCCAGCATGAAGCCTGAAACGAATCCACCTATATGAGCAAAATTGTCTACGTGTGGCAGGATCCCTACAGCCAGATTTATGACGACAATCACCAAGATAGTCAGCAGAGCCGCAACCTATGAAGTTGAAAACATGAAACAACAGACACGGAAGACCAGTGTGTAAACATCCTGCAGTAAATTTGAAAGGACATTTTAATGTATGAGATGTGACTAATCATGTAACACACCTTGTTTGTGTATATAGACCAATTTGTAATTAATTCAGCCAGCATGGCTCCAAGAAGCCCAAAAAGAGCACCAGAAGCACCAACGGAGATGCTTTGATGAAGAAACAGAGAAGAAAGCACACTCCCACCAAGTCCAGATATCAGATAGATAATTCCAAACCTCACTGCCAAAGAATCATACACCGTCAGATTTGAACAAACAGCAAATACTAAAAGGGTGACAAAAAGATTCAAAAACAAGATTATACGAAAAATTTTAAATCATTGAGATTACCAAAGCCGCACTGCTGCTCAAGCCGGATGCCAATTAATGCCAAGCTCAACATGTTCGCGATAAGATGTATAAGACCAGCATGTAACCAGATACACGAGATGAGCCTCCATCCTTGATGTTGATGAACCACCTTATGCCACTCAAGAGCGCCCAACTTCTCTAGACTGAAATGACAACATCAAGCAATCCATTAGAATTCAAGCTTAGAATTGCAACTTTCACTTTTACCAGGGCAAAAGCCATGCAGGACAAAAGACCCCTGGTCTTTCCAAATTAAAGATGTCACAAACTTTATAAAAAAAATCTCATTAGATTGCCAAGCATGCAGTTCAAACAAACATGAGATTATACAAATAAAGCAATATTTGACTTAAATCTTGAAGCCTCGTTAGCCACCACGAACAAATCTGTAGCCTCATCAAGAATTCCCACCAAAGGTAGCATAGTAAAATAGAGGCATCTAATATCCTATTAATCAAAGGATATGATCACCACTAGCCCTTCAAAATCTAAACTCAATATTCTCTTCACTTCAGCCCCTTTAATAGTGCTGTGACTCCGACCCTCAGAAAAGAGGGGCAAGACAGAAAGAAAGGTAAAGGTTACAACTTTAAGTTGGGGACTAAGATGAATGCAACACAAAAAGGTCAAACTAAATTACAAGTACATAAAACAGAGAAAGAACATAAAGTCTCCAACTTTAAACTCAGTATTAGTAAACTATATGCCAGATAAAAAGATCAAACTAAAATACAAGTATCGAAACTAAAACAATGCACAAATTGGAAGAAAAAAGAAGCAAATAAGCAACTTACGTAGAAGCAGAAGGGCCAAGAAGAGGATTCTCAGACATAGGTTGAAAAGAGAACCTCCCAAGAACCTGGCTACACATTGATCATCAGAAACCCTATGTTTAGGACAATTATTAACATACATCTCAATCACAAACATGGCAATATTAGCCACAATAATCACCGGTGTCAACCAAGATGTCCATTGGGTTTCCGCCCCCGTCATAAACCGCAAAATCATTCCCCCCTGTTTTTTCCTCCGTCCCCTTTCTAAATCCTCACCAGCCCTGCTCATATTTCTCCACCAAAACAAGAATTCAAGATTCAATTTTTTGAAAGAATCGTGAAGAACCCAGTTGTTAAAAGAGAAAAAAGATTTGTTCTTTTTGAGAACAAGAGGAAAAAGATTGATGGAAAGTTGTTGGAGTGTAAAATTATCAAATAATGGGTACACGAACGTGGCGTGTGCAGCGGTTGAAACTCGTACGGAAGTGCTTTCTAGTTGTTACTAGGATTAAATTGCGGGTAATATAATTGAAGGATTTATAAGATTGTAGTAAATTTAAATCTTTGGAGGATAAGGTTTCAGAAATTTCCGTATGCGAAAGTCACCTTTCATCAGGAATTGTACTTCAAGTCGGTCATCACAACTATTTTGATGTGATGACTTAACCAACGACATGTGCTCGTGGGGCCAAATGCCCCTACTGCGGGTCGGCAAACGAACGTCAAGCAAATGCGTCGCGTCTAGCCCGGATTCTAACTTAGAGACGTTCAGTCATAATCCAACGTACGGTAGCTTCGCGCCACCTGTATGTGAAAGTGAGGTTACCATGTCTTAGATGTCGGTTCAGATTAGAAGAGGCCTCAGCTGACAATTATACAAAAACTTATAGTATGAAAATCGAATTATAAATTAAAGGAGCAAAGAGATAATTATGTCAAAACATATGGGGTGAAAAGACTTTTTCTTTGTTTAGTATGAACGTAGAACAACTTTGGTCATGATCAATGAGAGATTTTTTTTAGAACATGATCAATAAGAGTTTACTCATATTGTCAGAGTTGAAGTCTAAAAACGAAATGAATATGTCGTACAATTTTATGTTGCCTAGTCTGATGTGTTATATAATGTGGTTTTGCTGAGAAAAATATATATTTACGTATCTACACAATACACTATATATAGAAAATAGATAAATGCGTATTTACAAAGCTATACACTTTTAAACCGGACGGTGGACTAAGTAGCCCAAAAAAAACTGAGAAGCAAATCTAAACTCTCTCAAGACAAATAGGTTTTGATTCAAATGTTTTTGCAAAGTTCTTTTCGTTTAGAAGAATGATTTATGTTTATATTTACGTATGTTAGTAATTTTTTTACTTATAATTTGTATTTACATGTATTGTTTTATCTCGTGTATCATAGTAAACATATGTTAGTTATTCTATGCAAAAAAATTTGGACATGGTCGTCATTATGCTGCCCAGCTCTTGCATTTATCGGCACTGTCGAATCCATTCGTTACATAGTTGGATCGAAATAAGATGGCAGCCTAACAAGTTCAATTGCAATACAACAACATTATCTTATTGTTTTAGAGGCTCCTGTACATGACGGATATAGAGAGTTAGATTTACGCAAAAAATATCCATATGTTAGAAACACACATAAGTTGTTTTCCGACGACCTATAATGAAAATTGCGTCAAACTGTGTCGAATGATGATGGAAACCTCATTGGAGAACAAATATTAGGACTTTATTGTTCGGTTATTGATGCTTAAGTCAATACATACATATGAAAATTACAGAAAGAAATAACAAACGTCTATAAACAGAACAAAATATTACACATTAGTCTTAACATTATTCAAGAAGAAACGAGAATAACACGAAGATGTATGCTGGTTGGTTTCGGAGGGACATATTTGATACAAGTTGCAAGGTTCGAGTTCCACTGCTTGCAATGTGGAGGCAACATCTTCAAACCCCAATAAGGAGCCTTGAGGGTGGGTTTTTTGTAAGTATGTGGATACTGTGTCTCTCCCTTAGTGGGTCAGTGAGTATCTGACATCATTCTAGCTGTCTCGTTCACCGGGGTGTGGAGACCTTGTGGTTGGGATCAACAAAAAGAACAACACGAAGAGTTCGAATATGTCGACAAGTGGCAGCTGCATTTTCTGGAAATAGAGATTCATTTCTTAGTCTTCTCCTGTGATGCATGCAGCATGAGTGTAAAACATTTGTCAGAGAAGGGTGTGGGTCCCCCATATGTTTTAGATCGATGAATCTGCAAATAAGAATTAGCCGTAAACAAAAAATAGTCTCCCGATAAATAAACGATTTCAAAGAAACACAAGATTCACAGCCCATAAATGCTTTTTTCCAAAACCAACTTTTCTTCCAGAGGGATGTTGGGGTTCAGATCGCGTCAGCGTGGGTGGAAAAAAGGCCCGACGGACACGCATCAATAAAAAGAGACGATGGGCTGGATGAGGGTGACCAACAAGAGAGATATAAAGGTGGGTGGAGAACGTGTGGCGGACGTTGGTATATACGATAAGAGGGAATGAAGTGAGGATATCTCATTTGCGGATGTTAGGGTACATTCCTCTTACCCTATTTCCACTCACCGTACGTGCCATCGCATACCACGTGTCCTCTACGTATCTTGGTACATGTCTTGCCGGTCACCTCTCCTATAACCTCATCACACCCCCTACTGTGATATGTCGACGGATTTTTTTTCACATGTCCTTTGACGGTGACCCTGTATGAGGATGTTGTGTTTCTTTTCTACTACATTTTTTTTCTTTATTTCTCATTCTGGTCCTTTTTCGATAAAGCTTTAATTTATTTTTCCACTTTTCCTCATACAAAAGAAATAAATTTTATATAAATTAGTAACATTATTTTTAAAAATCGATTATTTCATATTAAATATCAAGCTATAAGAATGACCCTCATCTTTTTGCATGTTGACACACATCGTTGACGTTCCAGCTCGAGAATGAGACATTCCAAGGTAAAGTTTCTCAACCACCGGTTATGATAAGAAAATATTAACACATTTCTTATCACATAGACTGTATAACACATTTCTTACAGCCTATTTAGTGCTGAATGCGGAAATTTTACCCCGCCTTATGCAATTGGCATGTTTTTTTCCCCTTTCAAATATCAAACTCGAGAATCCAACTAATGTTTGTGAAAGTATTAGGCTCCCACGTTTGTGTAAGGTCCGGAGAGGGGTTAGATCGCGTTGCGATCTGATGTACGCAGTTTTACTCTACACTTTATGTAGGAGGCTGTTTGTTTCTGCGTCTCGAACCCGTAACCTCAAGATCGCGAAGCATTTTCTAGAATAATCTTTTTTATAGATGGCCGTTATATGAAAACTTGATTGCTCTTGTCACTAACCTGGATTGGGATAAACCATACATTTTAATGGTTAGCTGGTTACATGCAATCACGGGAATCACATTCGTTTATGAAAAGACAATGCATCAAACGTCAGCCTCATGGTAATATCATGAGATTTGGTAAGGAACTAAGGATGCTAGCTGTTTGTCGGAGGGATTTTGTACCACTTGCGCTTTCTTTGAAATAGTGATATATACCTAAAACCATTTCTATCCCCCCCCCCCCCCACCACGCCCACTCCAACTCGATCCCACCCGGCAGCCGCGGGATGAGAGAGAGAGATGATAGAGAGAGGGAGAGAGAGAGAGAGGAGAGACAGAGAGAGAGAGAGACAGAGAGAGAGAGGAGAGACAGAGAGATATATATATCTAGACATATATATATATATATACATATATATGTATATACTATATATATATATATACATATATATATATAGAAAAGGTGGAGACCCTAACCCAAAAAGCTTCCACCACACTAGTCGTGAAGGCTTCTACTTCTATCCTTTAAAGAATATTCTGAAAGACCACCCTTTTTTTCTTTCTCATCACAATTTCTTGGTATTAAAATATGAAATCCCTCGTAGGGGGAGCCTTCACTGCTCCAGTTTTATGAAGTTTTTGTGGAGAATTCAAATCAAGTGTCCAACGGCCTTCTAGATTGATGAGGGCTACACACGAGGATCCACGCAAGGTGTCTCTTACAAACTAGCAGAAGTGGAACGGTTGCCACCTACAGACTAATAAAAATAGAACACACACTGTGAATGTCTAGAAGTGGAACGATTGTGTTATACCCCGAAATTTCGAATTAGTGGTTATGGCTAATTTAGAAATTAAGTAGCAGTTGAGTGTAGCAATCATTCGAAATTAAATTAAGTGTAGCGTGTCGATTATATCCAAGTAGTTGAATAACTATATTAAACTGTTATATACGTATAGAGTAAAAGAAAATATAAAAGTAAATCGTATAAGATAAATAATTTTTAAAACCAAAAAAAAAACAAAAACAAAAACAAGAAGGTTTCGTGAGATAAGGGTAAAAAGGAAAAAAAAATAAAATAAAATAAAATAAAATAATAATATAAAATAACGACAATAAATGAACAAATGAATGTTAAAAAAAATATAAAAAAAAAAAGAGAGAGAAAAGGATAAGGATAAACCGTTGAATGTGATATGGAAAGGGGGGAATTGACCCTCAAATCTCGCTGGAGGGTTGTAAATATTAAGGGGATTGAATGGAGGGAAACAGGTAAACCAAAAAGAGAGCAAAAAAAAAAAAAAAGTAGAGAAAGAGGATGAGGAAGAGGGCAGCGGCCAAAAAAAAAGGGAAGAAGAGAAAGAGGGGAAAGGAGAAAAAGAGAAGAAGAAAAGAAGAAAAGGGAAAGCCGGGTTGTCTCAAGCTACGCGCTAGTCCGAGTACTCGAGTAGAGTGTGTGCGTCCAGGTAGGTTCCTTTTCCCCCTCCATTTGGTGCAATTTCAAGCATGCTCTAGTGGTATTTTATGTGTTTTTGTTTGTGTTAATTGTGAGTTTAATAGCATGATTGTTAATCCGTGAAAAGCATGAAAGTTGGAGACTGTGGTATGCGCTCACTGTGTATTGCGTGATCAGTTTTGATTTTAGGGAAAACTTTGATAATCAAAATAGTAAACTTTAGTATCTTTAGAGATTTTCAATTTGTTTTGGCCTTAGAATAGGTTCCCATAGACTGGAAATATGTGGGGATATAGATCGGGGTTGAAAAATGGTCGCCGGAGACCGCCGGTGCGCCGCACGCGCCGCCGGAATGCGGCCGCGCGTGGCTGCACGCGCCATTGGCGGTGCTGGCGCTGGTAGACTAAGGTTAAAAAAAAAAAAAAAGGTATAGGGCCGAAGCCCGAACTGGTGGCAGATCAGCCCTTAACGGGCCGGCTGCTCTTGCACAGGGCTGGCCCATTAAGTTATTAAATTAAAAAAAAAAAGGGGGATGGCAGGCTTTCGCGGACCGGGCCGGATGGCCAGCGGTCCGGGCCAGAAGTCGGCCAGCCCAAATAACTCAGTAAATAAAAAAAAAAGAGGCTTGCAGGCTGGACGTCTGGCGGGCCGGATCAGAGGCAGCGGTTTCAGGGCTGGAGTAATGGCCAGCCCAAAGGAAAATTTAAGAATATTATTAAATTCTGAATTTCGTTTTATATTAAATAATTAATTATAAATAGTAATAATTATAAGTAAAATGTAAATAAATATCAGAAAATTATAAATAAATTCCAGAAATTATAAAATGCTGAAGTTAAATTTTTCCACTAAAATTCAGTAATTATGATAATTTATTTAATTTAGATAATTAGGTAATAAATAGAAATAAATTAAGAACAAATAGAGAAAAATATAGAAAATGCACAATAAATATATATAAGCCATGGAATAATAATTTTGACCTCAAACAATATTAAATCAGTATTTGCAGTACAAATGAACCTAGATTTGAGTGCCGGAGGATGGTGAAGATGGGCCAGGGGCCTCAGGCGTTGTGTTGTTTGCATTCATGGCACGTGCATTTGCATGATGGTGGGTCGTGACGTACGGGTCACGGGCGCTCAGGATGGTGTACGGTGGCGGGGCCAAGTACACTCAGGATGGTGACTGTGGGTGGGTACGACCCACAGCCACTCAGTTAGGACCCGGGTTCATGCATTGCATGGTGGAGATATCGGCATTCTGTGTGACACGACCTAGTTGCGTGTGACATGCATAATAGGACATGCATCACGACGTTGCGCATTCTTTATCTGGAGTGAATTACTTTTCCGCTTTCATATGCTTATGTGATATTATGTTCTATGTGTTATGTGCTATACCATTATTGTATGTTTGGCTTGTACTACTCGGAGGCGGGTGCCTACTGAGTGATTTCCCAGTCACTCACCCCTACTCTCCCCCCCCACCAGATGAGCAGGAAGAAACTTACGAATACGTCTTTGTTGAGGGCGGGGCTGATACAGTGGAGTGGACAGATTGATGGTCGCGCTTAGGATACAAGAAGACACAACGTCTGTTTGTCTTTATTTTATTGGGATCCCACCAGACATTACCTTGTTAGATTTTCGGGCTTATGTTGTTGTCAGGATTTGGTTTATTATTGTATTAAGGAATTGTTATTTATCAAGAAAGTTTTATGTTATTGTATTTTGTTTCCGCGCGAAAAATTTCTACGTCTTTTTGGACATGTTGGAAATTGATTCGACGCTTTGTATTCTCCTCAGCGAGATACGGCGGGTGCACCGTTCCCGATGTTAGCGTTCGGGAGCGGGGCGCTACAGGTGGTATCAGAGCCGAGGCTTCAGATCCGCCTCGGAAACGCAGGATTAACTAGATCACTCAGACGTAAGTTATGATATCTTCATAGAAATAACAAATATACCCTAATAAATGAAGTAGACCTAAGTTACGATCGGGTTATGGGAGGTGTGAGCCGTGGCGAGCTTTCTTTATGCTAACTACCGTTGTACCCCCGAATCTTCGCATGAGCCCCATAAATGTTCAAATCCCTTGATTACTTCCGTTCAATTCAAATTCTCGTCAAGGTTGCATGAGGTCCAAGAAAATACCAACGTGTCGTGAACGATCTGACAAATGAGGCGACGGTGGCTAAGATAACGACCACTAGGGTCACAGGAGGGGGTCAACCTCCAGGCATTAGCCGAAACCATGGTCGCCATCTGGGCGCAACATCGATAGTAGACTGCACAGTGGTAGTAGCAGTTGAACCAACAGCTTCCATCGCCGCCGCCGTCGGATCTGAGATTCTATTAGTTCAGAAGGACCCTTCACCGAGTAGGCAAAGATATGTGACATGACCGTTAACGATCACAGACCACTGCGCCGAAAGTACAGTCGCAGAGTAATAGAGGGCCACTGCCGCCACCAAGTGCTCAACGTGGATGCCACACTATGGTCAGTGGGGGGACTATGCAATTATCAGTGCAACAACCGGGACGTTTTATGAAAGAGAACACTGAACAGAGGCGGACGCCACCACAACAGAGTCAGTTACAACATAAAGGGAAGCAAAGATCAGTATCCAGATCCACGTGATGACTAATGCGGACATCCGGGAGGCTGGTAACATAGTGGCAGAGTCCAACAGTCGACGACCATGTCTCAATAACTTATCATCAGTACAGATGATGTTAGTCAGAAATAAATAATCGGAGTTGTGCAGCGGAAGCGTGGCCTCCTTGAGTCACGTAAGATCAGAAGAGTGAACCTCAATGGATTCGAAGAAGATTAAGGATATCGCTGAGTAGCACTGACCGACCAAGGTGATGGAAGCAAGGAATTTTCTTGGCTTGACCAGCTGCTACATGAAATTGTTGAAGGATTTTTTTGTCAATATTGGTGTCCTGGAGCAGACGGAAGCAGAATAAGGCGAAATTCGAGTTGACTGTTGATATCAGCAATATTCGTTAAAAAAAGGGGGGGCCTTAAATACAAGATCATCATACACAATTTTGCTAATCAACTATATCTATACACACCAATTAATACAACATACCTTAATGACCTATTATCACATATCAAACCCGTTTTAGAACATCGACATACAAATTCAACACAACTACCCAAAGAAACATAACACAGTACAAAATAAAAAGTATCACATAACATAATACACTATGAATATACGGCAACATAAATCAGCAATATTCACACACACACATATATATATATACACATGCATACCAAGCGACCACACAAAAATACAAAGTAATAGGTAAAAGCTCTCACTATATATAGAATATGATAACAACATCGGAGTGGTGACATATAAAAGAAATACGATAAGTCAGAACTATGTTTTCTAAATAACCACTATAAAAAAAAAAACTCAATCTCTTACAACAATAAGGAAGCATATGGCTACTCACAATTGATGCAACATTAATGATATAACATAAATAAGTCGATCTAAGAAAACATACAAATAGACACGAAACATAAGCAATTAAATGACGCTTAGTAAATATGCACGGGTATACACACAACACAACTATATCAATGACACCAAGACATGACTAATGCCAAAAAAAAAACAAAAAAACAATGATAAACATCATGATATATAACAAACAACACGATTACAAAGAATACAGCAACACAAATACTTACATACAAGTCATGGGTTACGATATAGACAAATATTTACAAGTTTCAAAACAAATCATTAACATACACAATTGAAGTAAAGCATGCTAATTAAGAGTTAAGGACAAAACAATATTGCATGACAACATAGTAATAGACTAAAGAGTAAATATCTTAATAAAAAAAAACAACAACAGAAGAGAATTATTATTATCATTCCTGAACGCCCAAATAAATTATATATCTAAGTGTTAGTAAAACCTATGTATATATATATGTTTTCCTCAGAATAATATATAGTGGTACTCATACGATATTTGTACAATAATAAGATAAGCTAGTACGGAAATATAGAGTCTAGGTAACCAAAAGGTATCGACGACTAACATAAGTACAAAAAAAAAAGAGAGAGATCACAAATCAATAAATAAATAAATAAATAAATAAAATGAACGCGCACAACATATGTACCGCTTAAAACTCAATTAATATACAATATAAATATAAGACATGTGACATGATTACATATAACGACTGTAAATTCATTAGCTACATTTGATACATAAGTCATACATGGGTATGACATAAAAACACATAACATACTATACGTACATATCTATACCACACATGTTTAACAACTTAACAATTTAAACGACAACACATGTTAAAACTCGCGTATGTTGATGTATAGTAGACGGAGCCACGTTGAGCATTTCATTCCATCCGCAACCTGATGAGTAGTCGGAGAGGACGATACAGACTATGGATGACATGATGAGGGCTTGCGCACTGGACTTCAAAAATAAACTTGGATGTGTGATCAAGTTGATCAAATTTGTTAACATCAAGAGCTACCATAACACCCCGACGCGACACCGTTGGAGGTTCTTTATTGGCGGAAGGATGGGTCCCCTGTCCATTGAGACGAAGTTAGAAAGCGTACTATTACCGGTCCAGAACTAGGTGAGCAGGCCAAGAGAAGATAAAGTTGATTCGAGAAAAGGCTTAAGGTTGTCCAAGATAGGAGTAGGAGTTGAGCGGATTTGAAGAGGCGTTCCTTAGAGTTCACCGTGGGCGAGAAGGTTCACTTGGAAGTATCGCCCATGAAAGGGGTTGCACGATTTGGCTTGAAGGGTAAGCTGAGGCCTTGTTATATTGGGCCCTACGGGGAGCATGAAATGATCGGTTCGTTAGCTTACTAGTCGGCATTGCCTCTGGCGTTGACCCAAGTACACAGCATTTCGAAGTTTCTTAGCATAGAATGTACGTCTGGACCTGCGCCATGCACTGGACGCACCGTCCTTGAGGATCAGACCGGGTACGTCATGAGAAAAGACTCTTGTGAGGATCCTAGACCCAAAAGTCCAAGAGCTGAGGAGGAAAAATCATTCTGTATGTCAGGGTACAATATAGTAAACACAAAGAAAATGAAGCGACTTGGAAGTTGGGGGACCAGGTACGCGAACGCTACTCCGATCTCTTCAAATAAGGTACGACAAGTTTCGCAACAAGTTTCGAGGACGAAACTTCTTGTAAGGTGGGTAGGATGTTATACCCCGAAATTTCGAATTAGTGGTTATGGCTAATTTAGAAATTAAGTAGCAGTTGAGTGTAGCAATCATTCGAAATTAAATTAAGTGTAGCGTGTCGATTATATCCAAGTAGTTGAATAACTATATTAAACTGTTATATACGTATAGAGTAAAAGAAAATATAAAAGTAAATCGTATAAGATAAATAATTTTTAAAACCAAAAAAAAAAAACAAAACAAAAACAAGAAGGTTTCGTGAGATAAGGGTAAAAAGGAAAAAAAAATAAAATAAAATAAAATAAAATAAAAATATAAAATAACGACAATAAATGAACAAATGAATGTTAAAAAAAAATATATATAAAAAAAAAAGAGAGAAAAGGATAAGGATAAACCGTTGAATGTGATATGGAAAGGGGGGAATTGACCCTCAAATCTCGCTGGAGGGTTGTAAATATTAAGGGGATTGAATGGAGGGAAACAGGTAAACCAAAAGAGAGCAAAAAAAAAAAAAAAAAAGTAGAGAAAGAGGATGCGGAAGAGGGCAGCGGCCAAAAAAAAGGGAGAAAGAGGGGAAAGGAGAAAAAGAGAAGAAGAAAGAAGAAGAAAAGGGAAAGCCGGGTGTCTCAAGCTACGCGCTAGTCCGAGTACTCGAGTAGAGTGTGTGCGTCCAGGTAGGTTCCTTTTCCCCCTCCATTTGGTGCAATTTCAAGCATGCTCTAGTGGTATTTTATGTGTTTTTGTTGTGTTAATTGTGAGTTTAATAGCATGATTGTTAATCCGTGAAAAGCATGAAAGTTGGAGACTGTGGTATGCGCTCACTGTGTATTGCGTGATCAGTTTTGATTTTAGGGAAAACTTTGATAATCAAAATAGTAAAACTTTAGTATCTTTAGAGATTTTCAATTTGTATTGGCCTTAGAATAGGTTCCCATAGACTGGAAATATGTGGGGATATAGATCGGGGTTGAAAAACGGTCGCCGGAGACCGCCGGTGCGCCGCACGCGTCGCCGGAATGCGGCCGCGCGTGGCTGCACGCGCCATTGGCGGTGCTGGCGCTGGTAGACTAAGGTTAAAAAAAAAAAAAGAAGGTATAGGGCCGAAGCCCGAACTGGTGGCAGATCAGCCCTTAACGGGCCGGCTGCTCTTGCACAGGGCTGGCCCATTAAGTTATTAAATAAAAAAAAAAAGGGGATGGCAGGCTTTCGCGGACCGGGCCGGATGGCCAGCGGTCCGGGCCAGAAGTCGGCCAGCCCAAATAACTCAGTAAATAAAAAAAAAAAAAAAAAGAGGCTTGCAGGCTGGACGTCTGGCGGGCCGGATCAGAGGCAGCGGTTCAGGGCTGGAGTAATGGCCAGCCCAAAGGAAAATTTAAGAATATTATTAAATTCTGAATTTCGTTTTATATTAAATAATTAATTATAAATAGTAATAATTATAAGTAAAATGTAAATAAATATCAGAAAATTATAAATAAATTCCAGAAATTATAAAATGCTGAAGTTAAAATTTTCCACTAAAATTCAGTAATTATGATAATTTATTTAATTTGGATAATTAGGTAATAAATAGAAATAAATTAAGAACAAATAGAGAAAAATATAGAAAATACACAATAAATATATATAAGCCATGGAATAATAATTTTGACCTCAAACAATATTAAATCAGTATTTGCAGTACAAATGAACCTAGATTTGAGTGCCGGAGGATGGTGAGGATGGGCCAGGGGCCTCAGGCGTTGTGTTGTTTGCATTCATGGCACGTGCATTTGCATGATGGTGGGTCGTGACGTACGGGTCACGGGCGCTCAGGATGGTGTACGGTGGCAGGGCCAAGTACACGCAGGATGGTGACTGTGGGTGGGTACGACCCACAGCCACTCAGTTAGGACCCGGGTTCATGCATTGCATGGTGGAGATATCGGCATTCTGTGTGACACGACCTAGTTGCGTGTGACATGCATAATAGGACATGCATCACGACGTTGCACATTCTTTATCTGGAGTGAATTACTTTTCCGCTTTCATATGCTTATGTGATATTATGTTCTATGTGTTATGTGCTATACCATTATTGTATGTTTGGCTTGTACTACTCGGAGGCGGGTGCCTACTGAGTGATTTCCCAGTCACTCACCCCTACTCTCCCCCCCCCACCAGATGAGCAGGAAGAAACTTACGAATACGTCTTTGTTGAGGGCGGGGCTGATACAGTGGAGTGGACAGATTGATGGTCGCGCTTAGGATACAAGAAGACACAACGTCTGTTTGTCTTTATTTTATTGGGATCCCACCAGACATTACCTTGTTAGATTTTCGGGCTTATGTTGTTGTCAGGATTTGGTTTATTATTGTATTAAGGAATTGTTATTTATCAAGAAAGTTTTATGTTATTGTATTTTGTTTCCGCGCGAAAAATTTCTACGTCTTTTTGGACATGTTGGAAATTGATTCGACGCTTTGTATTCTCCTCAGCGAGATACGGCGGGTGCACCGTTCCCGATGTTAGCGTTCGGGAGCGGGGCGCTACAGATTGCCCCCTACAGACTAATAAAAATAGAACAAACACTGTGAATGTCTTCAGATTCAAACCCTTGCCTTGTCATTAGGAAGCATCTATATTTTCCAAAAGATATTTCTAGGCCCGTGAGGGTATAGTCTCTTAAAAAGTGATGCTATAGAGACAGACAGGCGAATATGAAAATTCGAATTCTTAGAGCAAATCAAACTCAAATACTGAGCTATGCCTAAAAACAAATTAATTCGAATTCTGCAAACATTTTGGATCTAGATTTTCTAAATACGTGACTTTAGGAAATGAGAACGGGAAGACTTTGATATCTTCTATCAAATTAGTAAACAAAATAAGAGAAAAATGTGATAAGTAGTTGATTTAATGTGCCCTATCAATATCAATAAGAGAGAAAAATGTGATAAGTAGTCAAAGTATGATGTATTCGTAAATATGAAAAAAAGGAGTATGATATATTCAATTCTAATACTGAAAGAATTTGGGTTCAAATATTTACAACTATAAAGTTCTTCACATTTATTATATTGATTTGTATTCATGTACCATGTTGGTTCTTTGCACTTAATATAGTACCCTAATTAGTTTACTCTATGTATTATACTAATTTATTCTTCATAATACATGCATATGCATGTATTCCGTGCATCAAGAAAGAATGAAATATTCATAGATACATCATGCAATCAACTAAATTTCTTCAATAACACATTAGCACACCATATTCCTATTAGTGTGTCACCTATGCATAGGGTTGTAAATGAACCAAGCCGTTCGGTTGTTCAGCTCGTTTGTTTGAGCTCGAGCTCGAGCTCGAACTCGGTTCGGATAAAAGGTTAATGAACAGAGCTTGAACACCTTTTTCTGTTCGAGCTCGGTAAGTGGCACCGTTCGTTTAAGGTGTTCGGCTCGTTAATGTTGTTCGTGAGTTAAACGAACCAAGCTTGAACAAGTAAATATGTTTGTTTAAATAAACGAACAAGCTCGGCTCGTTCGCTAAGTTAAATGAACAGAGCTCAAACAACGCAATACTCGGCTCGTTCGGCTCGTTTACAGCCCTATGCAGGTTCATATACAGTTGGGGGTCTCAATGGAAATAAACTCCTTATTTTTGGGGATTGAGCTATTGTTTACATGTCTCTCACCCTCCTCAAACCCTATCGATAGGTTCTGCTCTCGTTGAGATATACTGGGTATAGTTGTTGTTGTAGTAGCATCATGTAATCAAGAGGGAGCAAAAATTCTGGCACTATTCTTTTAACATTGTCATGTACCCAACAATTGATGGGCTGGTAAGGTTCTTTTCCGGGTTGGTATGGGCTCAGAGCTCGAAATAAGCCTACCGAAGAGTCCGATTTGCAAAATATGATATTTTTTTTAATTATAAAAACAATGCTATTGGTGAATTACACTTCCTATAGTACACAGCATAACATACAAAAATGAGAAAAATTAAAGTTCATGGTTTGTTGAAAACATAAATTTATGTATAGGTCTAGTTAGTAATAAAAACTAAAAAGTATATATCATTGGTATTGTAAAGTAATTGCTCTAACAATCCCGATGAATTGAGATATTCTCTAGTATTGTATTTTCCATCTTTTCTAATGTGTAACTATATAAATCTACTATATCTTATATATAAGGTCGTATATATATTCCACACATATTACATAGTAGATCTATATTATACGTTGAGGAATGAGATTGAAAATACAAACTTACAGAAGATTTAATTCCATCTCGGACAGTCATGTATATCTTAAAATCTTAAGTTTTTTTGATGGGCATAATGATTAAATTGACAATATTATTATACATAGAGTAAAATTTAATGGTACTAAAACATAAGAGTCGTAGTTACAACAACAACATTACTCTAATGTCTTAGAGGCTTCCACCCATGGCAGGGTATAGGAGGTCAGATATACGCAATCATACCCATATCTTAAAAACACACAAAGGTTGTTTTCCGATGACTCATAATGAAAATTGCATCAAACTGCGTCAATTAACTGCTACTTCACAATATAAGAATCGCAGTCAATTTAGTAAGTCATTTTGCTTTATTTCATCATATTCCAAAGTCAAACAATATCGTGTCCTTGACTCTGTTGGAATTGAAAATGGAAAATAGCCGTAGTTAGCGAAATTGAAATGAAAATAAACATGATTTTATTCAAAAGTAAAAAAAATTATTATCATAATCAAAAAATTTATGATTATAATTACTCTTCTCGTCTTAAAATATATAAGTTCATTTTAACTTTTTAACTTACTATGCTTATCTATTTTAAGACGAAAAAGTATTGAACAAGTGTTTTCTGGCGTTCGATAAACAATTTGGTCTCAAAGTGAGGCCCTTATTAATTGGTTAAGTATTAAGTAAACTGATCAAATTACACATAAAAACAGACCTACACACTAGTGTCCAAATTCAAATGCATGAAAATTTATAAATAATCGAATTATATAGAAATAATGCCACCTGGCATATCCATTAAAATCGACCCAGTGGGTTATATTCCGAAGAAAGTAGGCATTAATGGGAGTGGTGGAGAAGCAGGTGCTGCAAATTGGCCATGCATGGCGCATGGCTCGTGCGGCATGAATATCACGACATTTATGAACCATAACCACATTTCCTAATGAATCAATAAGACTTAAATTCTTGGAGCAAAATGTCATTTTCTGGTTCTGAGGGTCTATATCGTCTCAGTCTTAAAGAGCATTGTAGAGGATGCAAATTAAAAGTCCAAAGGCTTCCTAGGTTGGATGAGGGCTTACACAGCGACCTACACAAGGTGTCCCCTGCAAACCAAGCCTTCGGCCTAGAAGCATTGGAACATCTACACTGTGCGTGTCTCTGGATTCGAACTCTTGACCTATTGGAGCAAATCTCAATCCGATTACCAACTGAATTATCCCCTGTGGGTAGTAGAACTTAAATTCTAAGTAGATGCGGAAGGTTGTTTTCTTGGAGCAAAAGGCTATATCTTGGCCATTAGGTTTCTACCGCCTCCGTCTTAAGGAGTATCATGAAGGATGTAAATCAGGAGCTCAGCGGCTTCTTAGGTTTAGAGAGGTCATACGCAAAAGCTCACACAAGGTGTCCACTGTAAACTGGTCCTTTTGGCCCAGACATGAGTAAGGTTGTTTTCTAAGATATAAATCAGATATTTAGCACCTCGCTGGATAAATCTATTTCGTATATAGATCACGGGAAAATCTAAACTCAATAATGCGACGACCATAAATCAAACATATATTATTTGGATATAATATGTTTCCTTGAAACTAAAGCGGCGACTTATATTCTACTGAATATATATGTCGGATTTGTTAATGTGAGGACTAGTCAGTTTATCATTACTGGAAATAAAGTAAAATCCTGCATAATTTATATTCTTGATAATATGGCATTAATAAATTTTAATATGATGAATAAACAAGCACTAAACCTGCTATATCTGGGCGAGATGCAAAGCATCATACTGCGCTGCACGTACGGACATATAATTAATTCTAATGATGTAATAAAATCAAGGAAAAATTACCTTTACATCTCTTGTGGGTTGACTAATTCGTCAAAAATTTCCTTATGATTTGAAAATAGACATTTACCTCTCCTCTAGTTTGGGTTAAAGTGGTTATTGGTCAACTCCGGACAAACCATAGGGGGTTGTGTTATGCACGTGCCTAAAAAATGAGATTTCCTATGATTTTTAGCCGTTACCTGCAGATGGACTTTTAATATTTTTACAGAAAGACCATTTTGTCCTCCAATCAATCTTCTACACTATTTTTGCTTGTGTGCTCCTGGTGTTCCATCTTCCTTAGCCACTCAGACATCTCTATTTCTTCATCTTTTTTTTGCATTACATAAATACAAGAACACCCTCAATTCGAACCAGCACCAGATCGATGAGGATCATACCCGACAGAAGATGAAGATGGTGTTGAAGAGATTAAAGTGGTCGGATATTGCAATGGACCTTGCAGGACACTTGTGTTTTCTTGTAGAAGGCGGTCTGGAAAATTGAGTTTTGCTTTAGAGCCTTTGAACTTGAGGGTTGCATCATCGTATGCAAGGGCGGCATCCTCAGCAGTGTCGAATGTTCCTAACCAAACTCTAGCTGCCTTTTTTGGATCCCTTATTTCAGCTGCTCATTTGCCCCATGTCCTGTCTTACTCCTCTGCAGTGCTTTCTACCGCTGCATTTTTTGGAGTTGGTTATGGAGATGTTAATATACTATGATGTCGTGGCTGCTGGAATCAAAGCAAGAAATGATTTGATGCTCTTCATATTGCTGCCAATCAAGGAGATTTGGCTATGGAAATCCATGAATTTTGCGTGTCTTTTTAATTTCTAAGATTAGTGATTATTAAAAGTGGGATTTTGATCACAGATTGCACTTGTGTGTATTTATAGATATGTTGAAGGTGTTAATGGAAGTCCACAAAATAACCTAGTTTATAGATAGTAACAAAAAGTAATTAGTATGATACTCATTTTAATTCCAACAACACACTCTTTAATATAAGGTCATCTTTTTTTATAAACCATGTCATTATTTAGTGCAAAAATCATTTTTTTCGCATGATAAAATTATAAAAGAGAAAAGATATTGATATATAAGGGAAGGCTACCATATCGCAACGGTTATTATGTTTCACATAAAAGGTTTTTACCTTATATATCTATCACTTATTTGTTAAAAAATAAGCAATAAAAATGTCTAATTATATGTCCATCTTTTATTAATTAAGAAAAAAATAATATAATGTCTTCTATTTACTTTGAAACTATTCGAACATTAGTACAAAAACTTTGTCGGTTGTCTTATAAAATTTAAGAACAAAACTGGTGTAAAGGTAGCAGTTTGGAAGAGACTTGGAGAGGAGGGAATAGGTGGAGAGTAAAGAAAGATATTTGTACGCAGTGGCTGACTTAGCAGTAGAATATTTAATTTCCCTGCCTGGCACGTACCTCAGTTGATATTTAAGTAGTAGATTCCTTTTTAAGTGGTATAAGTTTGAAACCGAAGTCAACCGCAGTAAGAATATTTTACTGTTGTTTAAGTTAGAAGTTTCTGACCTAATTGGAATAAAGATGTTGATCCAGTTTACATTGGATATCTTGTGTACACTTCTGTATATGATCACCTATCTAAAAAACTGTTAAATTTCTTGATTTATATCATACACTAAACTCATTTATGCTGTGACGTTGGATCTATGGAGTCTGGTCATGATTCTTCAAATAATTAATTCTCCTTTCCTGTTTGGCATTTCTGGTGGACCTTCCTTCACTCTCACCCATTTATTTTTTTCCCGTTGTGTAACACATGATTTTATTTTTTTTTTTGCATCAAATACTCTGGATTTGTAAACCTCAAATCCTCGCCTTGTAAGATAGCGTGCTCCTGGCAAGAAGAATACATTTTGTATGAGACATTATAGATTTTGTCAAATGTATATATGTTCTTTTGTCGTATTGTAGGTAAATAATAAAAGGGTTTACAAAACAAAAGAATTAACAAGACTTTTACATAGTACGTATTCAATATATGAGATGCCCCCAAACAGAAATGTAATCTTATTTATACGGATTTGGATCTTCTCACCGTGCGACACGTGGCAGCAGGGAGATGGTAAGGCTAGATGAGGGTGACCCGCATCTAGTTTCACCACATCGTCATGCTGCCACGTGTCACGCGGTGAGCAGCACGATGAGAGACAGTGCGGTGAGGAGATTTGGTCTCTATTTATACATTGGCGACTAGCTCGATTCTGTTTGAATTTGACTAGAACTATAATATTAAAGAAATAAAATTCATTGAGTTGGAAAAATGAAAATATCAATTTTTTATTTAAAATTGTAAGTCTTCTATAGTTTTCATACGCCATGGATAACATAAGCAATCCTTGTTTTTTTGTACCAAAGATTGCGCTTCAAAATTCTCGTGTCTATTGGCAAGCCGTAGAATCGGCGTGTCTCATCTTGCTTACTTACTTTAGTCTCTTTACAACAACAACGTTAGTCCATTAACTTAGAAGCTTCTGTCGATGATGACGTATGGAAGAATTGGATGTACATAAGCATAGTTATGTGTTTGAAACACACAAAGTTTGTTTCCCGATAAGCTGTGTCGATCAACTGCTGTTTCATTAGTCTCTTTGTGAACGTTTATAAGTTCAAAAAATACGTCGTGCATAACATAAATGATCTATGATTATTGTACGAGAGATGGTGTTCTATGTATGGCACGTCTACTATCGAGTTGTAAAACCATATATATTCTCAGGTTGTAAAACCGTACGTATTCTCTGGTTGTAAAATGTAAAATAACATAAATAATCTATTATCGTCTTGATTATTTCAGCCTCCTCGTGAACATGAATCCAAAATGTATTTCCCGTTCATTGTCAAACCGTAAAGCATGTCTCTAGTTATAACTTTCATGAAGAAACTTGGGCTTATATGAGGTGAGGCCCATATCCACTCAAAACCTTAACGCAATGGGTGGTGGAACCTCATCCTGTATAAGCCATGCATTTATTCTCAAATTAGCCAATGTGGGATTTTCAACACCCGCCCTCACGTGGCAACGTGGTTTGACATACAAACGCGCCTTACAACCCGCCCTCAATCACAAACCACAAGCCAGGCATGAACATCTGGACTTAGGTGAGGGGAAACATTAAGTGGTCAACCATGGGTCAGGCAAGGGGTGAGTCCACATTTTAAACCTGCTCTGATACCATGAAGAAATTTGAATTCTGATATATTTTCCGTATACGCAGTATGACGTATATATATAAGTGTAAGTACAACAAACTCTACAATCATGTACTACAATCAAGGAAAAGGACAGACTCTATCTCTATCTAGAATATTATCTACAAAGTAGTTAAAATATTATCTACAAATCTTAGATATCACAATACTCCCCCTCAAGTTAGAGCATGAATGTCAATAATGCCCAACTTGCCCAAAAATCACTGAAAAGCCGTCGGTCCTAGGGACTTGGTGAACCCATCGGCAAGCTGATGAGACGCAGATATTTTGCGAGGAAGAATGCGTCCAGCAGAGTAATGCTGACGAACAAAATGACAATCAATCTCGATATGTTTCGTGCGTTCGTGAAAGACAGGATTAGCCACAATGTGCAACGCTGTTTGATTATCATAATAAAGATCCACGAGATCAGAAATCTGGAGACCAAGATCAGCTAGTAGCTGACGTAACCAAACTATCTCACTTGTCAGCCATGATACAATACTCAGCTTGCAGCACTCTTCCCTTCATAGCCTCCACAGCGGTGACAATAGGTTGTTCCGCCATGACTTACGCCGGACAAAATGGACGAAGTGGGACACTGGACGGAATGATAATGTAACAGGCAGAAGTCGACAGTAGGTGTCGACTGGAGAGACAGGCCGAAGTCGACTGAGTATCGACTGGAAGGCAAAACAAACGGTTGTAGGACAGAACGACTGCGACTGGAATGAAACTGTCGACTGAACTGTTGACGACTGCCACTGACAATAATGAACAGATAATAGAGCGATTTTGATAAAACGACTGAGATTGACGACTTTGGTACTGACGACTTTGGTACCGCTGGACAAATTAAATTTGGTGCCACTGGACAAAATGCAGAGAGGACCAAAAACAAAAAACAAACACAGTAATGCGGAAGCAAGAGGAATTTGAAAATCGACAGTAATACGGGCTGTCGACTTTGATAGCACCACCGGAAACAACACAGACCAAAGAGTGAGCAACACAAACTTCCACCGGAAGAATACGATTAATATGACGACTAGATTAAAATTTGCTCTGATATCATGAAGAAACTTGGGCTCAAAATTTGCTATGATACCATGAAGAAACTTGGGCTTATATGAGGTGAGACCCATATCCACTCAAAACCTTAAGGCAATGGGTGGTGGAACCTCATCCTCATATAAGCCATGCATTTGTTCTCAAATTAGCCAATGTGAGATTCTCAACATTTCAAGAGATTTTTTGTTTTTCCGGGATCATGTAAGATACAATTAGTGACTCAATAGTATGATACCATAATAAAGATTTACATGCTTAACAAGAGGGGTGTTGATTGATAATTACAAAATAATCCACAAAAATCTAGACATTTAATTGGTTAAGGAACAACTAATAATAAGTATCATAAAATTTCTCATAACTTTATCATAATTCATCCTAAACAAACTTTATGGTGATAAAAAGAAATGTACTCTCGGTTTTTTTTTATTGTGCCGTAATTAATCTACTTTCCTTTAATGGGAGCAGCCACTACTACTCAAAAGTCAGAAAGAAATTGAAGTATTTTCACATCTCCTCCCACCCTTCTAACTTTGAAACAAGTATTACAATTTTGCTGGAAGTAGTTCAGTTGGTATTCGGATTAAGAATTGCTACTAAAAAGGTAAGGGTTTGAATATGAGGACACCACACAGTGTTTGCTTTTCTTCTGTTAGTCTGTAGGAGTAATTGATCCACTTCTGCTAGTTTATAGAGGACACCTTGTGTAGATCACCGTGTACAGCCTCACTAACCTAAGAAGCCGCCGGACACCTGATTTCATTCTCCACAAAACTTCATAGGACTGGACAGTAAAAACCCCTGAGCGAAGAATTTTGCCCTTTTCCTTCCAAGTATTACACTCTTCATAAAAGCTGAGTATCCTTTTCCATTTTCTAATCCGAACCCAATAGATATAGAGGAATATTTGCTCTTAAATTGTTAATATTTGTTAATGTCCCAAAAAAAAAAAAAACAAAGATGCTATATTGCCTTTGATAGACATAAGATGTAGACAAAATACATGCATATGTATATGTAAATAGTCTCAAAAGTGCATGAAATCATTAAACAAATATAACAGTATCAAATGTAAAACTATCTTAAATAAAGCTAAAAAGACAGAATGAACGACAGGGAAGTTCAAATATGATTGTACTAATTTAGGTACCAGTCTCAAAAAGTAATGCAAAATATGAGGCATCCAATCACGCATTGCGATACGTACAAAAGTATTTTTTTTTTCAAAAAAAAAAGTACAGCACCCATTCTTTAAAAAATTGCTTTTGTACGTATCGGTACGCGATTGGAGGCTTCATATTTTACACCACTTTTAGACTCTTCGTATCCGAACGTCTCTTGCTTGTTATCTTTGTTCTAAATTGATACATTTCGCAAAGCAAAATTCTTTATCACAAACAGCTTCATCGAGGCAAATTTCTATAATTTTGCGTTAGCTTTTAAACATCGAAATTTGGGAAAGATGACACCACAAAATATGTGCATGTGAGGAAGACGAGAAGTATCATTTGAACGACATGTTTACTTATTTATTTTAATGAAACAATTTAGAACAGTAGTACAATATCAATATTGAAGGCAGACCTGTAATGTTACTGTTTTGTGATATTAATGTTACGGGTTCGAATTACAAAAACATTCTTTTACATAAAAAAGTATAAGGTAAGCCACTTTAATACATAGAATGATAGAATGACTTAAACATGACCAAATCTAAATCACATATGAGAATTGGGACAAAGATTCTACATAGATTGACTTGAGAGTTGTACTAAATATGAGAGATGAAATTGTTTCCGTCTACAATTGAGTCAACGATATACCTTTTATTCACTATAGGATATGATGGAATAAAGCAAAATAACTCATTAAATTGGATGCTCTTCTTATATTGTGAAGTAGCAGTTGATCGACACATCATGACGCAATTTTCATTATGTGTTATCGGAAAAATAACCTCGGTGTGTTTCTAATACATGGATATGTATGTGTACATCCAACCTCTCATACCTTGCTATAGACGAGAGCTCTGTAATGTTGTTGTTGATGATGAGGAGATCAAATACGCGATAATCCGCTATAATTAATTGTAATAACAAACTGACGGACATTAATTGATTTAATTTTACTGTTTACACGGAATTACTTCCGCGTTGACCACCGCCCACCACCGCCGGTGGACCACCGCTTAGTCACGCTTCGTCTTGTTTCTGATATTGGTATGTGATTATGTGAATACTTATGATCTTTTCATTAGTTATTAATTATTTTATCCACAAACATTCATTTTCTAAAGAAATTTGACTTAATTCAAGAAAACTTTACTATTATCATTTACTGTTGTAATCCATAACCTTTTTTTTTTCCAAAGTGAAAAAATGCTAAAAGCTTAAATACTTATTTATCACTTAAGTGAAATGATAATACCGATTATGAGTTTTTTACATTCACACGATATCAACATTTCTATTAACCAACATCACATATATATATAAATATGTATGAATGTGTACACGCACGATATATATGTGTGTGTGGACACACACATAATGTGTGCATTACCTACAACTCTCTATTGGTGGGATAATTTTTGTTCAATATAGATTTTTTTTATAACAAAATCTCTTTCTCATTCATACAGACGTTAGGATCACTGAGTCGTATTTATTAATTTCTATTTTATACAAAACTCTAATAATGTAATAATGTATTCGATATTAATTAGACACATTTATCCATTTACCTCATTTTACACACAACTCTATTTTATCTACAACTCTATTGGTGGATAACAAATTTTACGTACAACTCTATAGGTGGATAATATAAACCATTGAGGTTAAGAAATTCAACCTCAAGACTCCAGAAAATAGCTCAGTTGATACTCGGATTGTGACATTGCTCTAGAAAGACGTAGGTTTGAACCAGGATCTGCGCAGCGTCAGTACAATATTGTTGTCTGGATGGTTAGAGGGTTGTTAACTTGGCAATAGACACATGAGTCTCTGGCAAAGCTTTAAACGCCGAGTTTCTGATTTTCATCCTCCACAAACATTTAGAGCTGAAGCATTAGACGTCTACGAAGCTAGAGATAGGGAACGGATTCGATGACGCGCAGGGAAGGGGGACGCGGTGACGCCACCAATGAGTGGCTGACATGTGTCCAACTTTACATTTTTTTTGCTTTTACAGGAACACGTGTCAGCCACCTATTGGTTGCGTTACTGCATCCCCTTCCCTAGGCGTTAGTGAATCCCGTTTATTGGACTTTTTTATCGAGAAGAAATTAAACCTCAGACCAACTATGAAAATTGAAAGTCAAACAAGGTGGAAGTACACGCGCGCGTAAGAAAAATAGAGCGGGAGCGGAACATCTTAGACATTGCATATTACCAGAATTTAGGACCGAAACGGTGGGTCCCACTTCCTAGATATACCAAGAATTTTTCCTCTGGTAATAAGTCAAGTGACCATTTCCAATCTGTGTCAAGATCCATCCCACCTCCAAAAATTCTTCTTCTAACGTGTCGTATAGACAATTACACCTCCCCAAATTAAATTATCAAATCAAGAAAAGAGGCAAAGATAGATAGAAAATCAAGAAATGCATGGAAGTATCCTCGCTGAGCCCGGTGGAAGAGAAAGGTTCCTCTCAAGGTTTGATTCTCTCAAAGCAGAGGAATCAAACCCCACTGGTTCTGTTCTATTATATCATATATATAATTTTCTTTTTTTAACTTTCTTTAAGATTGTTTCCATTTGTTTAAGGAATCGAGAATCGGGAAACACTTCGAGAACAATAAAGTATTTCTCCCTTGACTGACGAGTGTGCTATATATCACTGTAAGTCAGCTATTTTATCTGCTAATTATATTCAATGGTTTTCTGTGTTTTCAATTCTTGTTTATTTCAAGAACCCAATTATTAATTTGATCAAAGTTTCAGTCTTTCCTCGCAGATCCCAATTCTTTTGTGGCCGCATCCATCTTAGCATATTCTAGAGAGAAAGTTTAAGGCTTTAAGTCAAAGTTATAAATCCAAGACTCTTGTTTGTATCTATTCCCCCTTTCTCTCTCTCCTCGTGTTTCTATTTTGCAACAAATGATATCAACAAAATTGCAACAAATGATGATGTTGCTTCAGTTACAATTTTGTTGCATCATTTGTGAATCATTCTACATGAAAGATAATAAACTGAAAACCAATAGTATAATTTTAAATTGGGTTTTGTTTTAATACAAATAGGTCTGCTTCATCTCAGGGGTAATGGAATTCAGAGTGAGCCCGGATCCTCTATTCAGTTTTCTGTATCCAATTTTGTAATCAGTGACAAACCAAGACTATTTTGTTGAAAGATATACACTTTATAATTGTAGATGAAGGACCCGGTCCAATGAATCTTCACGAAAACACATCTTTTAAAATTACATCTTCCCCAAAATTTTACCTAAAGGAAGAACGTGACAATCGGGAGTGAGGGTTCAAGCTGAGAGAATCCGGCGTCATACCAAATGTGATCAGTAGGGAGGGAGTCCACTGTTTTTTTTTTTCGGTTGATTTTTTAATGGAATTTTTGGTTGTATTCAGTTTGTAAGGTGCGAAAAAGTCCACATTTCAGATTTTTCCTTTTTAACTTTATGTGGCTTTTCAGTTTTAACTTTTTGTTTGGTGTCAACTTTTTGAAACCTTTCGTTTTCTTCATATGTTTCCCGGCACGGGTTTGTTTTTTCTATTTTCAAACCCATCATAGCTCATCGCTACAGAGTCAAACCCATGTTTCTGTTTTAAACAAAAAGCGCAAATCTAAGGTTTTTCTTTCTTTCTTTTCCTCTCTTCCCTTCTGCCTCGGAGTAAAAAGTAAGAAATAATAAATACTATCTAGAGAGAGAAATATTAGAAGGAATAAAAGGATTTTAATGTGCTTGGAATATGGTGTATTAACTGTAAATGTGGTTTCTTGATTTTCTTGCACCAACCTGTTTGGACGTCCTTAAATTCTGTGGGTTTTGGTGTTGGTAGGTTGAGTTCATTAAGGATTCATTCAGAAAAAATTGTGGTCCGTAGTGAGCACAATGCTGCAGAATCTCTGACCCCACATGAAAGCTTAGAATAACTTATATTAGCCTTTCGTATTTCAAAAACTCGCTAGCTAGTAGAGTGAAGCGATACCATTTGAAAAGGGTGGTGTTACCTGTTGCAAGAACTTGCTAGAAGACATGAAAGTTGCAATCTTTCTGTGTTTTTAGTAAAGAAAATTGGGAAATAAGTAAAGGGTTTAATTAGTTATTTGTGGTCTCCTGTTTTTAATGAGTTTTGGGGGTTCCCTTGTTGCCGGTGGCAGCGGTTTTAGTAGTGGGGATGCAAATTTGGTGGCTGTTAGTATCTATTGCTCTAAGGGGTCCAACATTTTTATGGCTCATTCTCTTATGCTTCCACCACCTATTTCAAAGCCCATTTTCAACTCTTCACCTCTCTCTCTAGCCATTGTATGCTACCTTCTCTCCCTCTCTCTCCTCTATCGTACTCTATAAGTTCTTTTCAAGATTAGCCCCTCACTTGTTAGACATTGAAACTAGAAGCTTTTTTCAAGATTAGTTTTTTATTATGTAGACTGCAGGGATTTACGCTTGTTTTAGGGAGAGGCATTGTGCTTTGGCCTCTACATTAACAGCTGTTTGTCTCCTCCGTTTCTTATTTAACTTGAAGGTCTATTCACTATACGAAGTTTCTTTCTTTATATGTCTGTTGTTTTCCTGTGGGAAAAAAATAATCCCTTTTGGTTGTTTGTTTTTGTAAATTGTGTACTTTTCAACTTATCCGATTGATTTATATGTAATGGGCTTTTTGCAGAGGCCTAAAATGGAGGGTGTTGATGATATGGGTTTGATTGGTGAAAATTTTGGTCTTGGTGGGATGGAAAAGGCAAAAGAGGAAGAGTATGAGAGCAGGTCCGGCAGTGACAATATGGAAGGTGCCTCGGGTGATGATCAAGATATCACGGGCGACAAACCGTTTAAAAGAAAGAAATATCATAGACATACTCCTTTTCAAATTCAAGAGCTGGAAAAGTTGGTTTCTTTCTGCATTTTGCTTCACTATTAGTAGATATTTGAAAAAAAATGCTAATGGAATATATTCTGGTTTCTCTGTAGCTTTTTTAAGGAGAATCCCCATCCTGATGAGAAGGCAAGATTGGAACTTGGAAGGAAGCTAAGTTTAGAAAGCAAGCAGGTTAAATTTTGGTTTCAGAACAGAAGAACCCAAATGAAGGTAAAATCTTGTTTGTCAAATTTTACTTATCTCCTTGAAAGTATCTTCACGTTTTATGCCTGTTTCACACACACACAGACAGAATATGTATGTGTTTGTCTCTCTCTCTCTCTCTCTCTCTCTCTCTCTCTCTCTCTATATATATATATATATATATATATATATATATATATATATATATATATATATATATATATATATTCTTGTGTTTGTGGAACTAAAATTTGCCCATTAATATAGACTCAAATGGAACGCCATGAGAATTCTATACTAAAGCAAGAAAATGACAAGCTCAGAATCGAGAATATTGCAGTGAAGGAAGCAATGCGGAACCCAACGTGCAACAATTGTGGCGGTCCAGCAGCACTTGGGGAGATATCCATTGAGGAGCATCATCTTAGGATTGAGAATGCTCGGTTGAGAGATGAGCTTAATAGGATATGTCTGCTAGCAAATAAATTTCTAGGCAGACCTATATCATCCTTGGTAAGCCCTATGTCCCCAGGCAGCTCTGAATTGGAACTCGCATTAGGAAGAAATGGCTTTGGAGGCTTAAGTTCATTTGGCACCATATTGCCATTTGGAGTTGATCTTGACAGTGGGGTGACTGGCGCTTTACCTTTGCTGTCTTCCCCTAGAACCACGGGGATGACAAGAATTGATGCTTCCAGCGACAAATCTGTCTTCCTTGAGCTTGCTTTGAATGCAATGGATGAGCTTGTTAAGCTAGCCCAAATTGACAGCCCACTGTGGTTGAAAGGCTTAGATGGATATGGAGAGACATTGAACCTTGAGGAATATAGCAGGAACTTTGCTCGTTGTGTTGGCATGAAGCCAAACAATTTTGTAAGTGAAGCTTCCAGGGCATCTGGAACTGCAATTATTAGCAGCATGGCCCTTATTGAGATATTAATGGATTCTGTAAGTCTTCAACTGGGCACTGTTATTTTCCTGTGAATACTGAATTTTATATACTCAATTAAGAGGTTATCATTTCCTTCAATAAAGAAAGTAAAGGAAAGAGAGAGGGGGGGGGGGGGGAAGTGGACAGGCCTATCATGTTGATTTCATCACTTCTTCTCTTATCATTCATGTGCATGTACTTCAAATATCTTTCACGTAGTAACCTGTTGAATATATTATCCAGGAAATGCTTTGATTCTTTTGTGCTTGGATGATAAACAGATTTTAATGTCCCCAAATTGCTTTATGCTGCATTCCAAGTACATAGCTTCAAAGCTCCCACTTGATACATTCATAGGTTGTTTATGCTTACATTGGTAATTTTGTTTTACAGAATCAGTGGGCCGAGATGTTCCCATCACTTATTGGGCAAACTTCAACCACTGATCTAATTTCCAGTGGCATGGGTGGAAGTAGAAATGGTGCTTTGCAAGTGGTGGGTGGTGCTCTTACTATTATATATCCATATAGCAGTTTTAAAAAAGAAAAAAGAAGGGAGTTTCTTGTTTACCTGTTCTTTTTTTTTTGTCTCTTGAACTAACGTAGACAAATGGATCTTCCAGCTGCATGCTGAATTCCAAGTTATTTCACCAATGGTCCCGGTTCGTCAAGTGAAGTTCCTCCGGTTTTGCAAGCAACATGCGGAGGGTGTGTGGGCTGTGGTTGATGTGTCTGTTGATTCTGGTGGAGAAGGAGCCTTTACAGGATGTCGAAGGCTCCCATCTGGATGCATTGTACAAGATATGCCAAATGGTTATTCAAAAGTAAGAAGCGTTAAAATTGATTCTTTTAATTCCAGAGAAAATAAAAGAAAAAAAGAAGAAGGAAAGACCTTTTTCCTTTATAAGTTCTCTTAGTCTGTTTAAACACTTTTCATGCCATGCCCGTAAATTAGTCGATAATCTTCTTGTTTGCTTGATTATGAGACTGCTTTTCAATTTCTGTTTGCCCGAGGAAAATCTGCCTAGGTGGGTTGTGTGGAATTAGCTGCTCCTAAGACCACGTAAATGAGGATAGCTGAATTATGTTATCGACATCTGATGTAAATTCTTGTCAGTCTTTATCAAAATAGATCAAAATTAAAAAGTTCTGCAAATCGGGCATTCTGAAGAATATGGCATATGATAAAGGTCAATGGAAGCCTATCTCATTTAAAACAAGACTTGAATGTTGCTTTAAAGGATTTTTTTTAGTTATGGTTATCCACAGAGCAGGCTATCAATATCTGGAAGCCTTTCATGTAACTTTATGGTCATCTACACTCTCGCTTGTTTGGCCTGACAATGACAAAGGAAAACAATTCTTCGCCATTAGTCCTGCATCTTTTACTATATCGAAACAAAAGTGGAACTCCGCTATTGTGGGTCAAGTAATGAGCAATGCTGCTTTGCAAAAGTTCGCTAAAGATCAGTGGACCTGAAAAGGGCTTCTGTAGGTCAAGAGAATTGATTAATAGATTTTGTCTTTCGGCGTCAGTCGGAAGACACCAAACAAAGTATCCTTGGTCTTTTCCCCTCCCTTTCACTAATAGAATCCTTTTCCTTTTGCCCTGGATTCCTAGCAAAACCATACAACGTCTTAAACTGGGCGCTGTTCCTATATGGATTCAGTTCCCACCTATGTTTGCATTACTTTAACTCTAAGGTCATTAGTGGCCTTTGTAAGTTAACTACTTCTCAAACTAGAGTCTCATTTGTCCGTATTTGTGTTGAAATCAAAGCTGAGAAACTTTCCTTAAAACCATGCTTTTCATTGATGAGTATGGTCAAGAATGCTCGCATGAAGCATTTACAAGTAGATGCCTTCTTAATACTTGACCTGCAAAACTTATGCCCACTCGTGAGGTCAAACCTCCCAAACCAAGACCTCCCTACCACAGAAACCTATTGTTCCCAAAACAGTGCCACAAAGCAAGTATCTATCTGATGGCCGAGGCCATTCTAAGGCTCTAAAGAAGCAAAAGGTGCTGACTTACCCCATAGGAAAAATCACCAATTGGACATGCAAATCCATAGGGGGAGTGGAAGCGGTTCCATTAGCAAAAAGTAATGCCCCGTCTCTTCCCAAAACTTCCTTACAGGAGAACCTTCAGCCTAGTGCTACTAACCACCAAGATCTCAATCCCTTAGAGAATGAACCTAGGATCAACGCACTTAACACCTTAACCACCGTAGCATTACATGAACCCAAAGCAAACAACCAACTGGAAAGTGATGAGGAGCTTGCCAGTTCCTCATTCCACTCTTGATACTAGAACCAAGAAGTCTGAAACTCCTAAGGGGAAGGTTCAGATTAAGTCCAGAATTGTTGCTGACCCTGTTAGTGGCACTAATAAGTCTAAGAAGGGTAGCTAACATTGACCCTGGGGTCAATACCTATAAGCATCACTTTAGAGATATGTTGAAGAAGTCTAATTTCTCCACTGATTAAGCTGGGGACAGTTTTGAGAACGAGGCTGATGAGGATCATAGACAGCATCTCTCTGATATTGGTTCTTTTGATAATTATCTTCCCTTAGCACATATAGTAGACAAAACTTCCCTCAAAGCAATAAATAAGGATAAGAAAGTTTTACTGAGTAAAATAGTGCAACCAAAACAAAAGGTTATAGCTAATGAAGCAACAGAGGATCCACCTGGCCAGGATAAAGGTGAATATTCATTTAAAGAGAAGGATATCCAAGGGAATGAAGGGGATAAGGCTCCCTCACAAGTTAGCCAATATAGTAGAGGTGCTAGTAAGGATAAACTTAGGGTACAAAATCTACAAGATAATGTAAGATGATTTAACTCCTCTCAGAGACAACATGAAGTTCAAAGATTCATCAAGGATGAGAAAATTAACCTCATTGGATTGGTAGAATTTAATATTAAACTAAGCAAAACAGATACTATTTCCAGATATGTCTTTAAAAACTGGCTGGTTGTGCATAATACACTGTCCAACACTATTTTTAGGATTTGAGTTGCTTGGAACCCAAAAATCTTTGAAGGTAAGTTGTTGCATAACAATGAGCAATCTGTCACTTGCAAATTAGGACTAACTTCTTCAAAAGATGAAGAGTTTATCTTAACTATTATTCATGGTCATAATGAAAGGAGTAATAGAAGAGACCTATAAAGGGAGTTGAGATACCAAAATCAGTTATATAATAGCCAAGCATGATTGATCATGAGGGACTTCAATATTATCCTTGATGGCCATTGAAAAACTAGAAACAAAAAAATTAGATAGGAATGTCATTAGCTTATTTGCAGACTGGATAAAGTACATTGGTGTGGTCAGCATCCCCTCAAAAGGGTCTGAACACACCTGGTCAAATAATAGATATGAGGACAAGATAATCTACACTAAGATTGATCATATGTTTTGCAATGAACACTGGAAAAGTAGAAACACTCATTTCCAACTGGACTATGAAGCCACTATCTCTCCTGACCATTCTCCGGATATTCTTACCATACGAAAGAATCTGAAGTGTGGCCCTAAACCGTTTAAGTTTTTAAAGGGTTAGATGTTGCATCCAAACTTTAAGTGTATATTCGAAGAAAGTTGGGTAGAAGCCTAAGTGGGAACCCCCTGGCCTTTTTTTACTAAGAGATTGGAGAGGTCGAAATATCCCCTCAAAAAACTGAACGAGGAGAAATTTGGAAATGTCTCTGGTAGAATTGAGATTGCAAGATCCATACTGGAAGTAGCACAAGCTGAACTCATAAAAGACCCGTTTAACCCTTAACTGCAGGGTAAGGTTAGGAGCATAAGAGATTCCTGCACTAGATTATTGTCTTTTGAAGAAATATTTTTCAAGCAAAAGTCTAGAATTAAGTGGTTGAATGAGGGTGATAAGAACTAAGTTTTTTCATAGAACTGTCAAGATACACAATGATAGGAATAAAATATTGAGGGTGCATATTGAAGATGGAGTCGTGATTGAGGATTATAAACAAGTACAAGAGATGATCTCTGGTTTTCTTGAGAAACTATTCACATATTTTTCTCTTTGACCCCTCACTTCAATACTGTTCAGGTAAGACCCTGACTGAGGCGCAAGGTCAATCCTTGACCCAATTTGTCTCTAGGGCCGTGATCAAAGATGCCATATTTTTCTTAGAGCTGACAGTGTTCCTGGGCCTGATGGCTATATTGCTTACTTCTTCAAGGCCAACTGGGCTCTCTTGGAAGAAGAATTTGTTGATGCTATTGAGTTTTTCTTGAATGAGAACTTTATGTACTACTCTATTAATGCCACTACCATTTCGCTCATCTCCAAGGAAGATACCGATCAATGTGTGAGAGTTCAGACCATTTTATTTTGCAATATAACGTACAAAGTCATCTAAAATTATAGTGAATATGGAAAAACCTTTGGTTCCATTCATGGTTGATGAGAATCAGTCTGCCTTTGTCAAAGGTCGAACAATTCAAAATAATATCATTCTCATGCATGAGCTAGTGAAAAATTACAAGAGATCAGGGGGTTCCAAAAGCTGTGGTATTAAAATTGACATCATGAAGGCTTTTGATATTGTTAGCTGGCCTTATCTAATGGCTATTTTGAGAAAGGAAAAATTCTCAAGAAGTTACATGGATTTAAAGCCACTAGGAGTCTTAGACAAGGGGATACACTAGCAATGGACAAACCACTTCATTCTTGTATGGCCCTTGGTATCCTTGGAAGTTCCTGAGTGTTGCACATCTAGATTTAAGAGGAAAGCTTAGCATTATGATGTTGCTTTGGTCTCCAATGTGCTGAACGGCAATGTTTAGAGGTTACTCTATGGCAGGGGATGGGATGATCATGTCATCCAATTTAATCGAGCCTGCAGAACCATTAAAATAAGACACGGAGATGACGACTGGTTTTGGAAGACAAACCCAATTTTTTTTTTGTGTAAAAAACGCAACAAAAGCTCTCCAACCTTCTCTGTCTGTGATTGTTTGAGAGAAATTTGTCTGGTGTAATCATTTTCTTCCACGCTATACAATCATATTTTGGCTTGCATTTTGAAAGAGATTAATTACACAAGACAAACTCCTGGATTGTGGTCTTATTTACATTAATTCATGTGTATCGTGTGGCAGGTTCATGGAGGACCATGATCACCTCTTTTTTCATTGCTTTTACTCAGCTAAGGTCTAGAGTGCTGTACTGAAACAGATGAACTTTAAAGTTTGGATTAATAGGTGGCAGAATTTCATCAACTGACAACTCCTCTGGGATTTCAAATTTTCAAAAGGATTTAGCTCATTTTGCCTTCTTAGCTATTGTTTACCACATTTATAGAGAAAAAATAACAGCTTTTACCAGCTAATTGGCAAAGATCGCAAAATAGTGCTCAGAGACATACTTCAAAACGTTTGCTTCTCAGCCTGCTCCTGGAGGGGCGGTAAGTCTAGCAAGTTCAACTGAAAACTTGCTTTAAGTCTTGATATATCAATGAAAGTCTTCTCAAAGCCAAGATCACCTACGTAACTGTTCTTGAATGTTTCTGCACTTGGCTTCTGGCTACTTCTTCTTGCTTATACCCCTTCTACCACTCCTAGCCTCATTGGTATCAATCCATTGCATGGGAAGTTTCAGCCAACTTGAACCTGCTGGCGTCCTGAAGATTCTGTTTGCTTCGACATGTCACTGGCCACTGGCTCCACACCATGGATGGTGTCCTGGCTTCCATCCTGCTCCTTTCTTGCACAGGATGACCTCAGAAGTTTGTACTTGCTGCTCTCCCTATCTGCACTTATTATTTTGTCATGTTCTGGATGCACAAAATGTTTTTGGATGACGTCTTTGGTTTGCCTGGCATCTTTTTGAAGTATGGAACTCCCAAAGGGCTTTCCAAATTTCCAACCAGACTCAATTTGCAGGAGTGTCGCCTTTGCTAACGGCCCTCCTGGTTTTGATGTGTTTCTCACTGTAGTTGGGAACTGGAGCTCTTTAGCAACTATACAGAAAGGCTATGTGGAGTTTGTACTGTCTTGCTGCCAAAGTCTCCAATTACCAGCTCTACTTTTAATGCGTTCTTTATGTTTTAGTTCAACTTAGCTATCGTCATTTGATTGTTTGTAATCAAAAAAGGTTGGCATTAGTACTGAGATTAAAACGCTGTAAGCCACTTATATTTGCAAAATAAGTTAGACTTGTTGTTGCTTTTCTAAGACAACTATTTTGTACAGGTTGACAGTAGTTTGTTTAGGTAATTGTATGTCACCTATATTTTGCGCAAGCTAGGCTTGCTGTTGCTTTTTCCAAGCAACCAAATTTTGTAAATCCGTCATTCATGGCTTAAATATGAACATTTTAACTTATAAAAAAATCAGATGCCAGGTTTGATTGTTGAATGTTGGGTGATGTTCAGTGCTTCTTTTCTCAAGGTCTCTCTATTTTACAAGTGAAGTAGCTTGAAAGCTAAATGGAGTTTTCCTATATGAATCTACGAACTACAAAAGTTAAATATATTGACAGATTTCTCAGAACAGATAACACGGTGTAGTTCTATTCCTCTCTTGTCCAGATCTTGCTGTTCCAAATGTCTTTAGGAAAAAAGTTAATTATTTGTATATTGATTTTGTCTCCTGGTGAGATTAAGAATGCTGCCACCACAGAGATTAGTGAGAAGTCTGTTCCTAGTGAGATGAGATGCTGCTGTAAGCATGTGGCATAAAAATGTGATTGAAACAGATCATGCGACAGAGTCTTGTTTCTAACTTAAGGTTTGACTATATATCCATTTCTTGCTGGTGCCCTTTGTTCTTTTGGAAGTGTTGTTCCTGGTACACACTACAATAGTTGCTTCTTGATATTCTTTATATATCCACATTTCCCTTTTTCTTCTTACTCTTTGCTTTGTTTGTGTAACCGCGAGTTTACTTCAAGGCACGTTAATGACAAGCTAGCCTTTTTCTTGCTTATTCATGAAAATTGGCCTGCCAATCTTGCACATATGACTGAAACTCATCCATATGAAGAATATTTAATAAATCTAATAGCTAAAATTTCAGGTCATCTGGATTGAGCACATGGAATATGATGATAGGGATGTGCATCAGTACTTCCAGCCATTGCTTCGATCAGGTATGGGCTTTGGTGCTCAAAGGTGGGTTGCCACTCTTGAGAGGCAGTGCGAGTGCCTTGCCGTTATGATGTCAACCACCGTCCCTGGCAGTGATCATTCAGGTCTTGCTCTTTTTTTTTTTCCCTTCTTTTCTGTAAACACTTCATTTTAAACCATCAGTAACTTACTTATGATCCTAGGGTGGCAAAGGCAATTCTAATATTTAATTTTGTTTGTGATGTGACAGTAATTAGTCTGAGTGGTAGGAGGAGCATCGCAAAACTCGCGCAACGCATGACGCAAAGCTTCTGTTCTGGTGTTTGTGCAACTATGCATAAATGGGAGACTGTCCAAGCGGGTAGCGCCAAAGATGCAAAATTAATGATAAGGAAGAGCGCAGGCAACGGCGAACCCTCTGGCGTTGTCTTGAGTGCCTCAATCACGGTTTGGATGCCTGTGTCGCAGCAACGCCTTTTTGACTTCCTAAGGAACGAGCAGACGAGGTCCAGATGGGATGTTTTATCTCAAGACGGCCCCGTGCAGCAGATGCTTCACATTGCCAAAGGCCAAGATCTTGGCAACAGCATTTCTCTTCTCCGTGCCTCTGTAAGTGCGTTTAACATTGTATTGTTCTCTTGATGCCTATTTGTTCGGTACATTGACCCCAATATATATGGTCTCACTGGAAGCAAACTCTTTATCTATTGAGATAGAGGTATTGCTGGTTTGACGTTCACCCTCCCAATACCCTAGCGATAGCTTTTGCTGCCGTTGGGATATACTGGGTATGATTGATTGACTGATTGACCCTATTATATAATTCACGTCCTACTTCCATGTTATAATTTCACGCTAAAAAACATTATTATTTGTGTTTTGTGGGATTGTTCTTCTAGGCTGCAAATGGCACTGCAAATGGGAATCATGTCGGGATGCTGATGTTGCAAGAGACTTGCACCGACGCGTCGGGTTCAATGGTTGTGCATGCAGCAGTTGATGTTCCTGCAATGAATGTAGTGATGAATGGAGGGGATTCTTCTTGTGTGGCTCTGCTGCCATCAGGTTTTGCCATTGTTCCAGATTTTTTCCCAGACTCTAGCGTGCCAAGTAGCTCGAAAGGTGTCCGGCCCAATGACGGCTCCACGGTTGGTGGTGGCAATGGATCCTTGCTGACAGTTGGGTTCCAAATTTTGGTGAACAGTTTGCCATCAGCCAAGTTGACTATGGAATCCGTGGACACGGTCAATACCTTGATTTCGCGCACGGTTCAAGCTATCAGATCTAATCTACAATGCAGTTGAGCCCGCAAGAAAGAAGTATCAGACTTTTTTTGTATGGAAATTGATATGATATGGTTAGGTGTTCTGATGTTCTTGGGCAAAAGGGGTTCGAGTCAAGAACGAACCGTACCGATTCTCTTTACTCTCAATTGGGTTGAACCATATGACAAAGGCTTTTTTGGGTGCCCAGTAAAGAATGGATGGTGGTTCGGGTATTGACTCGGATGGCTCGGTTCGAGTTAAAATGTTCGAAGGGTAGCAAGTTGTGTGGGTAGGAATGGGGTGTACCTTTTGCTGGAAGTCAGGTGGTTTTTGTGTTTCAGATCTCATGCTTTTGCTATACTCTACTTGGTTGTATACTTGGCAAATACTATTATGTATTGTTGTTTTAAGCATTTCACAATGTTGATTTTACTAATTGTTGGTTCTTTTACTGTGTATAAGGAAATTAAAGTAATCAAGATCTAAAAATAAAATGGTCAATGATAGGTTCACTAAGACTAATGATTCACACAAATTACTTCATGAGATATAGAAAGATTTTATTGGATGAATTACCTTAAAGAAGAAAGACATGTACGTATGTGAGAGGGGTTAGGATCTTCTTACCGAAAAAGCCTTCACCGCACTTCTCACTGCACGACACGTGGCAGCAGGGAAGAATGGTGAGGCTAGATAAGGGTCACCTGTATCTAGCTTCACCATCATTTCCTGTTGACACGTGTCGCGCGGTGAGGAATACGGTAAGGACTTTTGCAGTTAAGGTTTGGTGTTTCTGAATCATCATGAAATTACTAAGACGAATATATATATCGCCTCTCTCCTCCACCCTCCTCTTCTATCTCCCTCCTTCTCGTATGCAATCTAATTAAGGCATAAATTGAAATCTCACTCGTATAAACCCTTGTATCATAAAACTTTGGAAGTATGCATCACGTATATCATTTCAGTTGATCGACAAGACGCAATTTTTATTAGATGTTATCGGAAAATAACCTTTGTATGTTTCTAACGTACGTGTATGATTACGTATATCCGACTCTCCTATACCTCACCATATGCGGAAGCCTCTGAGTCAATGGAAGTAATGTTGTTGTTGTATATACACGGTGTCCTTTCTTGCAAATTTTTTGGTTATTTTGTTTTAGAATTTATTTTCAAAGAAACCGAGGATTCTAGTCAAAGTATGGCACGTGACATTGTTTTCACTTTTCAGGTTGGCAAAGGTTGAATCCTAACCCAAAGAGCCTCTACTGCTCCAGTCCGAAGGAGCTGCGTGGAGAATATAAATCAGGAGTCCAACGGTCTCCTAGATTGGGTGAGACCTTACACAGTTACTCACAAAAGGTGGCCGCCTGACAGCAAAGGAACACTCACACTGTGCACGTTCCTGGATTCGAACTCATGATCTTTTGTTGACAATCCACAACCCGAATACCAACTAAACTATGTCCTGGAGGCTTGTTTTCACTTTTCTTTGACGACAATACGATGTACTACCATATTCTGATTAGGTCTAGCGCAACACACAGTATCAAACTAAAAGTTTTCCTTCCTTTCTATGTTGTCTGGTGGTCATATTAAATATGAAATTAATGTTAAACTTATATATACATCATAGTGAGAAAATCTTTGACCTAAATATGTTTCATATATTTCCATGTAGTATATTAATAGAAGCAATTCCTCGTTTGTATTTAGTACTGATAACTTGGCCTTGATGAATTGATATTTGAGTTTAAGCCCCCACGTGGAATATTGCAGCAAAGCTGGGAAGTCAGTCTAACTTTGAGAAATGCCCTAAAACGTGCCCAAAGATTATAGCATCAACAATCATACCCATTAATATAACGAAAGCAAAATCTATCGCTAGATTCAACATGTGTTTAATAAGTTCCTTTATTAACACATCAGCACATCATATTCTTATTATTGTGTCATCTATACATGTACATATAGATCCGAGGGTTCCCTGGAAGCAAACTATCTATCATTTGGAATAGATGTATTGTTTGTCTGTCTCTCATACTCACATCTTGCAAATATGAGATCTTGACAAGCTTTTATACAGCGTTATCACATGCCATAGAATTAACAATTTGCTTTGATGGTACACATTAAGCAAACATTCTTTTACATACCATGACAAGTTTTAATTAATTTCAAATATTTAGTCTATCCCAAAATTACATACTTTTTAAGTAAAGTTAGCGAAATGATCATGTAATGCTTGTATTTTCAATTGTCCATTAAAAATATAACAACCAACAAAGATAATTAATATAACAACTATTTTTTATTATCATTTACCGATGTGGACAAAGAAGTTGTGACATAACCATATATGCAAACAAAATTTAGTGGAGGGATTATAAAACATAGCATGAAGAGCATGGTGTGGATAGAAAAGTGAAAGTAGGTAGGTATGTAGTCTTAATTTTATTGGGAGCAGACGAAATCCCTCGTCCTAGGACTCCCCACGGCCCAGCTCCATGAAGTTTATGGAGATGTAAATCAAGTGTCCAGCGGATTCATAGGTTAGTAAGACTGCATACGAAAATCCACGTAAGGTGCTCTTTTCAAATCAGCAGAAGTGGAGCAATTGTCCTCTACAGACTAGTAGAATTAGAATACCTACATAGCGAGCGTCCCCAGATTCGAACCCTTACCTTTTCTGAAGCAATTCTCAATCTGAGTACCAATTAGACTACGTCCTGATAGATGCGTTGTCTTAATTTTATTTGTATAAATAATTTACACACATCATTCGTCTTGTACGTCTGTAACTGAGGAAGAACTGGACCACATGATAGAATCAAAATACAACGTTGTATGTGAGACACGTATGGTAGTTACCGTACAATTGTGGTAGGCTGCTACTACTTAGATAACAGAACAAACCCTTGAAGACGTGATGTCCACTTCATCTTCCAAACCCTACTTAGGATACGGAGGAGTCCCCCCCGGACCCAGAAACACTGACAAAGTTACCAAGAAACTTAAACTTTATAGTGTGTACCAATTAATCCCGGTGGCAAAAGTCGATATCCTGATCCTGAGGGTCTCTATCGCTCCAGTCTAAAGGAGCATTATGGAGGATGTAAATCAGAAACTCAGCGGCTTTCTGAATTGATGAGGACTTTACGCAAGGACCCACACAAGGTGTCCCCCGTAAACTAGGCATTCTATCTAGCAGCAGTGAAACACACATACTGTGTGTGCGTGTCTCTGGAATCGAACTCTGAACCTCTTGGTGGCAAATCCAACCCGAGTACCAACTGAGCTATGCCCTAGGGGCGTGTACCAATTACTCTATTCAATTTGCTATCAAGATAGAGGCTGGACCTTAGAGCAACTGCTAAGGTTGCTATTTTATGATCTTGAGGTTATGAGTTCGAGTCGCGGAAACAGACTTTTGCACAAAGTGTAAGGCAAGGCTGCGTATATCATTTCGCGAAGCGTTCCGGCCTCCTCTTCGGGCCTTGCGAAAATGCGGGAGCCTAGTGTAACGCAAACGCCTTTCTTATATCAACATAGGTACGCGCATATATATGTGTGTATATATATTCAATTAGATATAAACATATCGTTGATGTATATTTTTTTTCTATAATCATCTTGCTGAGATGAAATAATTCTAACTTATTTATATTAAAATAATTAGTAATATTTTTTCTCAACAGTAACTAAACTTACTTGGTCGACAAACCTTAGCACGCCATACATAAGGTTTATTCTTCAATTCTTGAACGAATAGAAGGTCTTGTTCACTACACATAGATTTGTATGTTTCGGTTGCTATTCTATATAATTTTGTTGTTTTCTTGTATTTTCTTTCAAATGTATTTATGCACAAAAACGTGGGAAATAATCATACGTAATAATAAACAAAACATATAAAAATCTGATTCAATGAACAAGAATTCCCATTTATTTTCAAGAACAGAAGAATGAAAACGACGTTTTCAGTACACTACACTCCCGTGTTTCTGCGTGAACACGTGTTTGATTTATAACGTAAGTAGGGTTTCTGTTTTTTTGTCGCTTTGCGGATTATTTTGAAGATAGGTTGATGATGAGTCATTATCTCATCTTCTTCTTGCAGCAGTTTCTCTCTGGGCATTGAAGTACACTGCAGCAACAGGTAATCCCAGGCCATTTTCTTCAGCAAAGTTTCTGGTGTTAAAGTACTCCCTGGAAGCTGGTGGCTTCAGAGTCTGCCGAGATTTCTGCTTGAAAAGGATGAACACATACCTGTGTATTCCTATCACTGGCTTTGGTGTTTCATAGCTCACTATTTCTCTTCCTGTGTTTTTCCACAAATTAATAAGTCATCCTCCTTTAGTACCAATGTAATGACGTAATTAATCATATTCATTGTTGAAGTAGATGTTGACTCACTGCAGTTGATCGACATAGTTTGACGCATCATTATGAGTCATTGAGAAACAACCTCTGTGTGTTTTTAACACATGATTATAGTTGCGTATATTCAACCCTTATATTATACCCCGCCATAAGCGTAAGACTCTAAGGCAATATGGAATGTTGTTGTTGTTGATTGTTGAAGAATGTTTTAAATAGCGTTCTCCGTGCATTAGACTCCTGCATTTACATAAGATCTGAAAAGATTCCAGATTATTTCGTGATCTGATGTTTGCATACTTACCCTATACTTATACTTTTTCTTTGGTTGAAGAATGTTGTATTACGGCTAAATGAATATCACTAGCGACTAATAATCATTTTAAATAGAACGTTACTTAACTAGTTTTTATAATATGTAATATGCACATTCTTCGACTAATCAGCTAGATTTGAAAGACATTATTGTCATTTCAAAAGTATTAAGGTTCTTAAATAGCAATACAACCTCATATTTCTTTATTGCCAACATAAAAAATGAGTGATCAAAATATTATAAAAAAATAGCTAAGTACGCAAACCTTTTTTTTAGAAAAAATTTAATGACTGGTGGATTTTTTTTTTTTTTT
>AP025064.1:782217-881563 GCA_036186865.1 Eustoma russellianum | reverse complement strand
TTTTTTTTTTTTTTTTTTTTGTCTTTTTGGTATGAAGAGTGTGGCCAACGAGAGGAAGGCAGGTACGTGTAGCTTTATTAACTCATTTATTTATTGGTCAACATCATTTACATAACTTTTACTGGGTCATTTTATGTAAATTTACTATGTCGATGTACCGAATTTATATATGAAACGGGGGATTAAGTTTGGTTTGGAAAATTACCAAATGAGGCATTAGTGGTACCCGGAATATTTGTAATCATCCTGCAATAAATTGGTTTGGACAAAGTTAGAGAAATGCATTTATGGATGAATTCAACTCTTTCTTTTCTATGAACCGTTGAATTAATTAGGTAGAAGTAACCTCATTATAATTACTACAACAACAATCATACCTATTATATCTCAACGAAATCAAAAACTATCACTAGGATATGGAGAGGGTGAGAATCGGACAAACAATACCTTCATCTCAAGGGACAGAGAGCTTGATTCCAGTGAGACTTCCGTCTCTATATAAGTAACCCATTATAACTAAACATGAAATAGGACTGCTGATCTCACTTTTGCAAATTTTGATTATCTAATGTTGAGTCCCCCATACTACAAGACTTTCGCTTAGGACAAATATTATACAGTAAATGAGAGGCTTTGAAGGTGGGCTCCTTGTAAGTCTGTGGGCACTGTATATGTCCTTTAGCGGACCGGTAAGTACCTATTTACATTCTTCCAGCTGTCTCGTCGGGCTGGGGTGTAGAAGGCCCTTGGGGTTGGGGAAAAAACCTTTTGCTACAACAACATTATATAGTAAATGAAGCATGTACAAACCAGTGTAAATGCTCTCTCATGTATGGATCACTTGGATTTGGAGCATCGGGATCTGTCATAATCTTCATGTGTACATGTAACAACAAGCATACTCAGTATATCTCAACGCTACCGAATTTTTAAAAAAAAAGTGAACATTATTACTCACGTAGTTAGGGGATGTGATCTCCTTACCCCACTTTTCCTCACCCCACTCATGACCGCGCGACACGTGGCATCAAGGTGGGGTGGTAAGGCTAAATGTGGGTGACCTTCATCTAGCCTCACCACCCCTTGTTGCCACGTGTCGTGTGTTGACGCGTACGGTGTGGAAAAGTGGGTGAGGAGATCCTATCCCGTAGTTAGCCATAATATACGAAAATAATGTGGCGTCTTTAGACTTACGAGGGTGTAAGAAGAACGCATGTCTCCGCCACCAATCTGCAAACGAGGTTTAAGATTAATGGCAGAAGGCATGAGCTCACGGCCATTGCTGACTCTCTTGCCGGAATTGTATGTTATATTCATTTCTACACTTAGGTTGAAATTGTCTACAACTTCTCCTATCACTCTTCCTATGGCAAGTGGTTCCACCACCCTTGACATGACCACAGAAATCGTGTTAAATCAATGAATTGTTTTTTTGTGTGTGTTTTTGCAAGATGAATTGTGGCTTGAGGATGGCTTTTATAGAAGAGAGCTCAAGGGAAAAGATGAAAGTGTTTGGTGTAGGGGTCGATTTACATTCTTTTTTTTCTTAAGATTCGGGAGCTCTTAGATTTTTAGACCGAAGATCCCTATATTTTTTTGTCCGTGACAGGTGTAGCGTCAGTCCACTGCATAATTAAGTTTTCCAAATATTTTGTCCCAATGCATAGCTCAGTTGGTATTTGAGTTGGAATTTGCTCTAATAAATCAAGAGTTCGATTTCAGAGCACAGTGTGAGTATTTCACTGCTGCTAGACCGAAGGCATAGTTTGAAGAGAGAAAGCTTGTGTGGGTCACTGCGTAAGTCCTCATCCAATCTAGAAGGTCGATAGACTCCTGATTTAGATCTTCTATAATGTTTCTTGGGGTTAGAGCGGTGGAGTATTTTGCTCCAACTTTTCCAAATATTTTTTGTTAAAATGGCATAGATTTGCTAATCATTAATGATATCTTTTGTGAAAGGACTTAATAATCTTATATAACAGGCAAGAATGAACATTCTACATGCATGAAGTTTAACCAAGGGTGTGTCTGAAGGAATTCGAAGTGGTAAAGTGGAAAAAGCCATTGAAATTTTTGTGTGTCGACAAATGTTAGAATCTTTATTATTAATTTTCCTTGTGTGTATCTATTTTTCCAGCATAATGATTACATCCGCAATTGACTTGGACGTCGGAAGATTTTCTGTAAAAAAATAGGTACGGGGCCTTTAACGCTGTTTAGCTTGCGTAGATTTCTGGAAACATCAATTCTGATAACAAACTACAAGTTTTTCTTTTTTGGATTATCACTTATAAAAGATTCGACTTCGACAAACGACTTGAAAGAGAATAAAGGGAGAAAGATTATGCTTGATTCCTAGCAGTTTATCTTGATTCTGACTACTGTAGTTTGATAAAAACAATTTCGGCTGTTTTTTTATACTGTTCGTTCACACGTCCCTCCAATTAAAATACGAGCGATGTAAGTTATGTGTAAATAGGATTGTGGGGGTTAGTTTAGATAAACTCTGGAAGCCAAAGCATGTATAGATGCCTTCGTAGTCACAAGACGTTATGACTGCAAATCCAATTATGGTATTTTTGTTTAGGAAAGGTTTAGGAAGACAGAGTTTAAGAGATAATATATAATATCGTTTGCGTTTAAATCGATTGTATCATCATCATATCCAGTATATCACAACGATAGCAAAAAACTATAGTTAGAGTCTGAAAAGAATGAACGGCAGAAAAACAACACCTCTATTCATAAGGATAGAGAGTCTGTTTCCAGTGAGACCCCGGCTCTGATCCGGTAAATCTAGTTTATTTTTCTCCATTATTGGTGGATGCGAGCTATTTACCCTATGTAACGAGATTAAACCAAGGTTTCAGAGCTGAAAAGAAACATCAGCCAAGGTTTGTGAAGAAGAACGACTTCACCGAATGTTGATTAGGTCTCCAAACGTAAACGGTTGTGTAGGAAAAAGATAAAAGAGCGTCAACACAAGTCTGGAGTTTTCCCAGCATACAACAACAATATTACATCATTGTTTTAGAGGCTCCTGCCTATAACAGGACATGAGAGGTCGGATGTATGCAACCATACCTATGTGTTAGAAACACAGATAGGTTGTTTCCCAATGACCTATAATGAAAATTGTGTCAAGTTGTGTCGATCAACTGCTATTTAACAATATAAAAAACGCAACCAATTTAGTGAATCATTTTTCTTTATTTCACCATATTCTAAAGTAAAAGGAGAGTGTGTCCTTGACTTTATTTAAAATGAAAATATAGTTATCCCAAGATAAAGAATAGGAATACGCCTTGCGAAAATTAAATATTAACATAGTGATCTACACAAAAACTTATGAATGGCTCATAGATCTCCCCACCCCACTTTTCCTCACCCCATTCATGACCGTGCGACACGTGGCATCAGGGTGGGGTGGTGAGGCTAGATGCGGGTGATCCTCATCTAGCCTTACCACCCACCCTTGTTGCCACGTGTCGTGTGGTGACGCGTGCGGTGAGAAAAATTGGGTGAGGAGATCCTATCCCGAGCAAATGAGCCAACAGATAAATAGTCCAAGACTATTAGCTGAAAGAAGCATCAAGGAGACTCGGACAGCCACAGTAAACAGAGTTAAAAATCTTAATCCTAAATATTAGGAGCAGAAAAGGAGTTTCTTAAGATCTGCTTTACAACCAAGTGTTCAAGTTGATATACAATTTGCTAGTTTAGAGAGAAAAAAGAAGGGCCAACCCTTGTAAAGTAGCCCCCATCCCAGCCTGCTCTTCGACTTTCCTGTATTAGTAAGTTATCAACGTTTACACCTAGTTGTACAGCAGATCCAATCTCCAACTGACAAAGTAGTTGTTTTGTGACCTTGAGGTCACGGGTTCGAGCTGTGGAAACAGCCTCTTGCACAAAGTGTATAGTAAGACTGCGTACATTAGAACAAGAAGCGATCCGACAGTAGCCAGTTGTCATAAATTGGCCTCTTTTGTCACGTTAACAAAGTTTCAGTATACCAAACAAAAAACTGAGTGCTGGAAGTGAAGTAGTTCTTGAATGAGAAATGACTTCTGACAGAGAAACATAGTTCAGATTAAAAAGCGTTACTAACTCAGGAAGGTAGCTTCAAGTTTCAAATCGAAAGATTCATGATTTTCTAACGGGAGCTGCACTTTCCCCTTCTATGTCGATGTCTTTCACTCCCTTAGTCAAGGACGATGATGAACCGCTCCCATCAACCTTAGCCACACCATTTTCTACCTCCTCATCATTCTCAAGAAAGGAGCCCTTGCGTCGCAGTTCTTTCACTTTACGGAACTCATCATAATGAGCTCGCCTGTGCTCCCTGAAGCTTCTACTCCTCTCTGAATCAGAATCTGATAAAATTTCAGCAGGATGTACATTTGTTAGAGTTACAGATGATTCAGAAGAGGGTATTTCATAAGAGATCTGATGAAAATTTCCAACAGATGACTCAGATTAGATACAATTCCATAAAGAGCCGAGAGAGATAAAAGTTTCATTTTTTGTTTCTCTTTGCATTACTTGCATTAATTTCCCCCACATGGCCTACGAGACAGGGAAGTTATGTGGGTTTTCCATTTAAACCTGGTTTTATGAATCGCCTCATAGGCATACCAACTAAACAAGGGTATAGTTCATTATTAGCCTTGTCCTCAGATGACTGATGGAAAGCTTCTCGAGAAGAGGTGTACACCACCATAATTCCACCAAATCTAGTCCTTGCACTCCTAGAACTTATTCATTTGGTTCAGCTCTACGGAAACTTGCCTCAAGCATTTTAATTCTCGCAGTATCCATATGTGGCTTAACTTCCTTTGGTACATAAATCAATACCTTAAAAAAGGTGGTCTTCTTTTTCAGAAAACCCGAAAGGCATTACATTAGCATCACACGTGTCGGTTACAGAGTCACTGTAGCTAAAGCAATGTTGTGATAAGTAATGACACACAGTGCATAGGGAAGTCATGAGGTAGGCCTTCTCAAGGCTGGGCTGCCCGGTAGCATTATATCCTATAGTTGGAGAAGGAGATGCTTAGATAGCTTTAATTATGTGAATAGCTTGTTGGAAGAGATTCTCCACACTCAACAAACTTATACAATACCGATGCTTTGTTTGTTCAAGAGGAGAGCAGAAAACAATAGAATGAGGTCCATCAGTATTTTATTGGGATACCTTTGTTTGGACTGCTATCTTAGGACTTTAATGACCAACAGCTGGCCGTTTCTATGGAATACACAATTCAAGATTTCTAATGGTGATAATATGGGAGTGGTTATTGAAGCTACGACTGTTTTCTATCCTGTGTTTCTATTAATATACAGAAAGAGATAACTGAAAGAGATAAATGAAAATTGAACCCAAAAAAAAGAACCATCATATAACAGCCATTTATAAACGTGCTACAAAATATATCAAAGTGGCTGAAGTGTCGTTGTTGAACTGCAAAGTGGTTTCCAATTTGCATGAATAAGCCTAAATTAAAAGACAAGATAACTAGGTAATGAAAATAAATTCAGAAATAGACCTCCGTCTTCTACATCCATAGCATCAGCTTCATCTTCTGAAGATGTCCAGCCTGTGCGTCTTGATGGACTCTTTCTGGAAGAAGCCACATTGTTTAGTGCAGAACATATTGCTTCAGGATTCACGGAATCAAGACTTCCATCCTCGAAACTATTCCTAATAGGAGACAATGACCCTAAAAACAAAAATTAACATAATTACAAATGCTCACGATACACTAAAGAAAATCTTAAATTGGCGCCTTCCCCAACCCAAAATCCCCACAAAAAGATAAGGAAAGATAAGGATCTACAACTTATTGCAAAAAGAAATATTTCTGTGGGACTAAATCCCAAAAGAGCAAAGTCGTCAGCCCTTGTTCGGAAGTCATTTTTATGTGACAAATAAACAAAGAAAGTCAAATAACTGGATTTTTTTTTTTTGATACGCATCAGGTTATCTAATGAAGCTCAGTGGACATTCAGAAAATATTGAAATCTTCAATCCAAGGTAAGTCACTTGGTGTTATTGTCTTCAACAAAATATAACAAAGATAAGTCACTTGGGGTTCAGTGTCCCTAACAAAGTATAACCTACTCTCAATCCACTCCCACATGCAAGATGTTAGCAATAGAAAACTGAGTACATCACTAGCATAACATCTCTGTGGCACCAGGCAGCAACGGATATCACACAAGAAAAAATTATGCATGGGTCTGATATACATATTTTTTTATTTATAAAAAACAAAAGAAAAACCAATACACCTGTCATCTACAAAACAACTAAAGAAAATATGGACTTCAGAAGGAATTCAAAGACTTAATATGCTTACCATCATCCTCAATCATGGGATGATATGGTGTCTTTGGTTCAGTAATTTTCTGCCTTACAGGCTTATTTGCTTCAATCTCACCGATATTAGCTTCGTTCCATTTCACACGGCGGCTGGCACCCAATGAAAGTGATAAGAAGTGAAACTTACAATAACATTAACATAACAACATCAACAAGGACAATGAGAATAGAATGAAAAAACAGTTCCTTGATAATAATTTTTTAAATAGTAATAGTGGTAGAAGCAATAGTATTAGAAATGGTAAGAATTATAAAAGAGAAACAATCCTCCATAGTTGTTTCCCCTTTTACGCTGCTAATAAAAAAAAACAAAGAAGGCAGTCATATGAAATTCCTGACATTCACAGCAGCACTAAAAATAATAATAGAGGCTTACCTCATCACGGCAGTCTGAAAAGTTTTGAGGGGAAATTGCAAAGGATGAGCTCCGGAAACTTAAGAATTGAACACGGGTGGTGCCAGATTAGCTAATTTCTGATCCAATAAAAAGAACACATTCTTCAGTAATCAGGTCATGTTATAAAATTCTATCATACATTGGAAAAAAACTAGCTAATCAGGTCATCTAATGCAATTGATTAGTATTCCAGGATGTATTAGCTAAACATGAATAACATTCCGAAACTTTCAGCCTCTTTTCATGTTTTCTTGTGCAAACGTATTACACATTTCCAGCTACAAAATTCCTACCAGAAAAGCAAATAGGTTGTTGAACAGGTCCTTCAATTCGATATACTATACAATATCATATATCAGAAACCAAGCACCAAGACAATTGCAAAACGCCTATTTCCGAATCCAAATCTAATTAATTCAATGGGCTATTGCCATATTTGAAATCGAAAGACGTGAATATCACATTTCGACGTGGTCAAAGATCAACAGGAGTGAGTTAAAAACAGATCGAACAAATTCATGAAAGCGAAATTGATAACGCTTTACTGCACTTCAACGGCGGCTAGACAAATTACGAAGTGAATGAACCTGATAATGAAGAAAAATGGTTGCAGTAATCCGATAATTTACGAGACTTCCAGTTATCGAAGTTCCGTCACCTATTTATTCGAAGAAAAGTCATTCTTTTTCCATGGAAGACCGTGGGGTTCAGTTGAAAAAGCAGATAAACGTCATATATTTATCTTTGAATTATTCGCATCGTATATCTTTTTTTTAAACGCACAACATCTTATAAGTACTAAAATTATTATTTTTTTGCCTAAATTTGAAAAAAAAAATATGACAGTCGGTATTTAACCACCAGAATTTAGAGGCCGATCTTCTCACCACTCTCTTCCTCACCCCTGCTTATCGCCCGACAGATGACAACCTCACCATCCTTTACTTTCAGGTGTTGGTTGGTGTACAATGGAGTGAGAGAGGAGACGGTGAAAAAAAATCTGACGGTCGGTATTTAACCACAAGAAATTAGAGGCCGATCTTCCCACCACTCTCTCCCTCACCCCTGCTTATCGCCCGACAGATAGCAGCCTCACTATCTTTTACTTTCACGTATCGAGTGGTGTACAATGGGATGAGAGAGGGTACGGTGAAGAAATCATATCCCCTGAATTTCACCTTTAACAGCAAGTCATGGCGTTTTAGAGTATAGTTTTATACAAAGAAAAAACGAACCCCTCTTCTTTGACTAGTTTTTATAAAAACAATTACTCCTGATTTATTTTTTTTATAGAATATGTGACTTAATATAACCGCATATGTTTTTATCAATAGTATTATTAATGTTGTCGTTGAGTTATTTAATGATTTCATTCAAGATTCAGAGCGTTTTATGGGACAGTTTGGACACTCTAGAAAAGGAAGGGGGCAAATGCTATTTGGCCGACAGATTTTTTTTTTGGGTACGGAAAAGCAGGAGAAGAAAGAGGACTGAGAAATCAAAAGGATTTTGAACAGACACCGGTGACATTCAAGAATTCTAAGTCGAAGTTCTCTACAGCCAATCTTGCATGTAATTCCGTCTCTTTTTCTATTAATGGAAGCTCATTATTTGTTTATTCATTCATTTCTTGCCTTCTATATCATGGATTTTTCATTGAAACATGATGAAATTTCTTGGCTGCACTCGATTTCAGCTGTTATATCAATTTGGAGTTATGGGATCTGTTAATTTTCATGTTCAAGAATTGAGATCTCTTAGGCGAAGATTTATTTTTATTTAAGATCTTTTTGGTTAAAGTTCGTTTTTTTTCTCCAAATGTGTCTCTTAATAAAAGATCGAGTTTCTTTGCTTGTGGGAATTTATGCTTCAAGTAGAGATATTGATTTAAGCTTCCAGTGAGGCATCATTCACTAATGGGAGTTATGGATTAGCATAGTTTGGTCAGATCAGTTCATTGATATTGCCAAAGCAATTTACATCTTACTGCAATTCCTGTCAAATAATGATCTTGTTAAGTCTATAACTGTATAAATTACTTTTCTTTGTAAGCTTTAATTTTGAGATCAGAGATAATTTAGCATGGGACCAAATCATAATATCTGGGGTGCTATTACTGTTGCACTTGTGATAAGTCCACGCGTGAAGGAGAGTTTTAGATGAGGTGTTTGTTGAATGGATACCTGTTCCATATTTGTTGTTGAATTTGATGCATTTCTTCCAATGTTAATAAGCATCTAACTGTTAATTCTCCTCTTCCCTCCTCTATCTCTTTCTTTTCCATCTTACTGATATTCGTAACTGATCTTCTCACTTTTCTTTATCTTTCTACTGGTGTAAGTAAGTTTTGTTAAATGTTGTGCCGTCTTACATTGTCCCACTGTGACTTTCCTTACTGCTCAATTGGTTTTTTCCAACTGTTATGCTAAGAAATCGCAACCAACAAAGTCCTAGTGCTAATGACTCTTTGTAATGTTCACAGTGAAATATACAATAAATTATCATAATTTTCTGCAATGATCACCGAAGGTACTACTTCGAAACTGGGCTAAGTTGCTCCAGTGGTCCTCATTATTTTGCATAACAGTTACTTTGGCATCTCTGCAGGACGCACTAACATTCGTATTTGTATCTTCACTCTTTTGGCTGCTGCCTCTGCCATCCGCTTTGTCATACATGATGAGAAATTCTGATGATTTCTTGATTAAATTTTATGGAAGTAATCCTTAGCATTCTTAGCTCACGTTGTAGGAGAAAAGGCAAGATACAACCACAAGGAGAGAGATAATAAGGATGCATATTATGCATTATGTATTAGGAGACACACAAAGAGACTAAAATTTAGGCTACGACTAGAAAAATCAAATAAATGAAGCACAAGAAAAATGATTGATCTAGATAACCGACCCCACATAGTGGGAAAAAGGATTGAGTATTGTTGTATTGCTTTGCTGTTTCATGTCTTAATGATAACTGCTGGACTTTCCAATCGCATGCTGATATTACCCTTCGTTGTGTCAAATTTATGCTGACAGGACAGCTATAATTCTTCGGCCCTGTTGATTCTAGAGACGTGTTGGAGAGAATAAGACGTATAATAAATGTTTTCTTTGTTTTATGGCCTTTGGAAGTACACCTTCAGCAAAGCAGAGTTTCGTGTTCTTATTCTTGGAATCGACAAGTCCGGCAAAACAGTATTACTTCTTCTAGTTGTATTTCAGTACATTCAGATTCTTTAACATATAGAGCAAGACTGCATGTGACAAAAGTTGTTTTGTGCTTTGGTCCAGTTTATTGTACACTTCTCCTAGATGAAGTTGTAAGGGGATTTTACTGTCACTTCAAATCTAGCTTATGTTCATTTCCATGTAAAAGGACAGCCTTTTTGCAGTAGTAAAAGCTATGACCCAAAGTTGAGGTAACGGGTTAGAGCTAAATAAACACTCTTCTACAGAAATATAGGCCAAGGGTGTGTATAGCCTAAAGCGGGGGATATTCATTGGCTTTCATATTTCAAGATATCCTTTTATATTGGCATCTCAGATGCCATTGATGCCACCCTTTTTGGGTTGTTTAGTGGAAGTGATTGCTAAATGCTGTCATGTGAAGAGAAAAAAGCTATTCAGAAAATAACACCTCGAAGGTACTTCAGTTCTGCTTTAGTTGAAAAAAAAAAAGTTGTGCATTAGTTTTAGGTTGGATAGCAGAAGCTGGTAAAGATTGTGGTTACTCTTTTTGTTCTAATATAGACAGCACCAAGTAACATTATGAATTCAGTACTCCCAGGTGGATCACCAATATTATTCAAAACAATGGCTTATTGAAATGCTTGTCTTTCCTGCTTCACCTCTATTAGCACAATGTCTTAGGCATTTTTTTCCTATATATTCTTGTGCCTTCAGAAGGGCTCTAAATGATGCTTGTGTAGTGTATCATTAGTTTGATATCAATAAAATAAGTAATCTTAATGCTTATGATGTCATTGTCCAGACATTCTTGGAGAAAGTGAAGTCCTTGTATTCGAACATGGAAGGCCTTCCTCCTGATCACATTGTTCCAACTGTTGGACTGAATATTGGTCGAGTTGAAGTGTCAAACAGAAAACTTGTATTATGGGACCTTGGTGGTCAGGTGAGGAATTTTAAATTTGCAATATCAGTTTGGTTAATTTTCATCCATGGCATCCTTATCTGCCCATGGATAACTAGACTTGCTCAAAAGCATTGCTGGTTGTATTTATGCGTACCTTAAAGTAAAACACATCACCATTTGTGGTAGTTGTTCATGCATTTGACTTTTTCTGTCTCCATTTTCATGGTTATCTACTTTCCTACTCTGTTTTTACCCCTACATTCCTGATTGTCATTTCTCATCAGCCTGGCTTGCGGCCCATTTGGGACAAATACTACGAAGAGTTGCATGCTTTAATATATGTAGTTGATGCTTCCTGTCCCTCGCGTTTTGAAGAATCCAAATCAACACTTGGTAAGCAAAATGAACTAGTTTGATCTTGAGTTGAAATCACCCGTGATAGATTATCAGATGCATACCTTGCATCCATGAGGTTAAGCTACTTTTGTTGACTTGCTTTTCGTTGTGACTGTTGTTCTACTTAGAAAAGGTTCTACGGCATGAGGATCTGCATGGAGTTCCACTTTTGATACTGGCAAACAAGCAGGCATTTCCTCTCTCCCACCTTTATTATTGTTGTTCTTCTTTATTGTGTGATTTTGGCAACAAATATCTGATGCCATTTGATATCGGCTGTTAGAGGCTTTTCACTGTTCCCATTTCCAATAGAGTCAAGGACACACTCTTTTTTGACTTTGGAATATGATGGAATAAAACAAAATGACTCATTAAATTGGCTGCGCTTCTTATATTATGAAGTAGCAGTTGATCGACATAGCTTGACGCATCATTATGGGTCATCGGGAAACAACCTCTGTGTGTTTCTAACACATAGGTATGGTTGTGTACATCCGGCTCCCCATACCCCGCCATAGGTGGGAGCCTCTAAGGCAATTGGGTAATGTTGTTGTTGTTGTTGTTAGAGGATTTTCACTGAATCTCTTTGGTATTTGATTAGAATTTAAACTTTTGGTCATTAACTGTGGTAGTTATCAATGGGTAAATTGGTTGTTCACGTATTCCTGATCACATGAGTGGCGGTTGAAGAGACAAGGAATGAGCAGTCCTATTTTTGTATTTTGGGTAATATTTACAAGAGGCCGCTATGAGTTCATCTCAGTGATCAGAACTAAACTGCGTCAACTTGCTTTCCAGGAAGATTTTAAAGACTGGACTGTTGGTTAAAAGCTGCCATTTGGACCATAACACCATTGATATATATCTTTACGTCTGTGTGTGTGCGCGCGTGTCGATATGCATATGTACATACATGCCAGATGTTTTCATTTCCTTTTATGATGTAAAGGAAGACTCAGATGTAAATGTACTTGATTGAGTATTTAAATATTCTCAGGATCACCCAGATGCATTGAAAGCTGAAGAACTCTCCCAGTGCCTGGACCTCAAGATCCTGGATGGGAGAGTACACTTTTTCCAATCGGTTTCAGGATACAACGGGTGAGTAGATGAGTTCTGCATTTTAATATATGTTATCTCAATCTATTTAAAAGGGCGTTTCCGGTGCACTAGGCTCCCGCTTTTACATAGGGTCTGGGGAGGGGTCGGATAGCTTCGCGGTCTGATGTACGCAGCCTTACCCTATACCTTGTGCAAGATGCTGTTTCCACTGTTCGAACCCGTGACCTCAAGGTCACAAAGCAGCAACCTTACATCAATCTACTTAACCTACTTATATGTAGCTGCTATTGAATGGTATCATTTTGGTTTCAGTCAGTAGTTCCTGATTTTGAATGAGGCAGATGACAACAACAACATTACCCCATTGCATTAGAGGCTCCTAATATGCCGGGGTACCGGGGGGGTCGGATGTATGCAACCATATTTATGTGTCAGAAACACACATGACCCATAATGATGCGTCAAGGTGTGTCGATCAATTGCTACTTCACAATATAAAAAGTGCAGTCAATTTAGTGAGTCATTTTGCTTTATTCCATCATATTCCAAAGTCAAGGAAGAGTGTGTCCTTGACTCCATTGAAAATGGAAACATGATTTTGAATGAGGCAGGATAAGTAAAAAAGTTTTTGATTCAATTTTCAGGGTGGGAATTAAAGAAGCCATTAACTGGCTTGTAGATGCCTTAGAGAGAAGCAAGAGAAGCGATATGCTAAGAGTTCAGCCAGGGGTTCTGAATTCTGCTGCTGCATAGCCAGATTATACTGTTCGCAGGATTGCCTGACTTCTATCAGGGATTGTGATAATTAACATTTGAGAATTGAAAATTTCTTATTGATGAATTCATCCATACGAGTTAAAGCATTGGCACTGCACGTAAAACTTTTCAGAAATTAGTTAGCCAAATTGAAATCCATACAGTTACACGTGTATATGAATTTGCAGATTATGTTTACAGTATTGTGTGAAACGCTCTATGGCATGTGAATTTGAATACGTAATTTGTTATAATATTATAGAAAACAGATGTAGCATCACGGAAGTCGAGTTCTCAAAATGGAAAAAAAAAAAAAAAAAAAACCAGTGATAAGCTTCATGTAATATAATACGTGATGCAACTTTATATAAATAGACAATAGAAACAGCAAACACAGACGGGCCAGGGCATAGCAGTTTGGTAATTCTGTTGGTGTTAAAGTTGTTCAAAGAGATACATGGTTCGATTACAGCAGCATGTGCAATATGTGTGGTTTTACTATTGTCTAGGCCAAAGACTCAGTTTGTAATGGACACATTATGTGGCCTCCTTACGTATAACTTCTTCTTACCAAGGAGGCCGTTGAGTTCCTGCAGATCGCGGAAACAGCTTCTTGCACAAAGTGTAGAGTAAGTTTGTATACATCAGATCGCGAATTGATCCGACCTCTTTGAACATCTAACTTGTAGAAAACTAGGTAATTGCATACTTAAACAGCTGAGTTGGACATTAAACAAAACTATACTTATTTATATTTAGACTGAGATGGACATTAAACAAAACTATACATTTTTATATTTAGACATCTGGATTAGACAAGTATCTTGTACATCAAATCTAATTTCGTTTCATCAAAAGACACTTTTCTGCACAATTTAAGTTCTAGAGTAAATTTATGACGGTTTAAGGTTGAAAGTAAGTATCACAAGTTGTAAAAGTTGCATCATTTTATCAAAAGACAACGAAAAATTATGTTGTATGTAGCCGAATGAACATTCGGTTACTTTTACCGAATGCAGGATTCAAGAATTTTGAACGTTGCACCAGAAAACATTTCATTGAACTCATGATAGAACATTCGGTAAATGGCTTTCACCAAATGTTCGGTGCTATGGTCGATCACAAAAGAATTTGACCATACTCGGAATTCGTCACCGAATGTTCTGTCACTTCAAAATTCAAAGATTTCAGAGTTTCGTCTCACCATCCAATCCAAGTTTCGATCCATTCGCCAATCAATCTTTTTACATATTTTTATATAAATTTAAAGCACTTAATAAAATACTTTTACATGCTTTTTCCAACCATTACTCTCAAGAAACAAGAAAAGAAAAAGTCCACTCACTTTATAAATATGCTCGGACATCAAATCTCAGAGACACTCATGCTTATACTATCGAATGGAACAATAGCACCTCTATAAATATACTCATAACCTATTATATGTAATAAAAGAAATACTAATGACTACGTATATATGTTTCGTAATGGCATATATAATACAAGAAAGACTATTAAGACATCTATAATAGTGACATAAAAGAAAAATTCATCTCGTAATCTCCAAGCAAATAAATATATCTCAGTCTCTGCAGAAATTTCAGAGAAAATCCCCATGATCAGTTGTGAAGAGGGTTCGGACCACCTGGGGTTTCTCGACGTGACACCACGTGTATATTCAAATGTTTCTTGTCATGACCTGCTCGTGCATATTCAGGAATAACTCCAAAGTGTCTGAAGAATGTTTTGAGGAATTTGACTCTTAGTTTCGGTTGATATTCTTCTCCCTTTTCAAGATCATCATCAAGCATCATGATCCTTCGGCATCTAGAGATGTGTACATGCAATAACAAGATCATGCAAAAAAATGGGACAGCTGAAGAGGAAAATTTCATAGTCATTGGCTAGAGAAAAGAGGAGAGAGAAAGACTGAGTTTTAGTTGAGGCCCTTGGTAGAGGAAAACGGTGCATCTGTTGTGATTATGGAGTTTTGAATGGACCATGTATCTATTTATAGGAAACATAACGTTGGATTCATTCTTAGAAATTCCTTAAATTCCTTCGGTTGAAACTTGGATTTACATGAAATGGAGTCTATATTTACAGATGAGGTCTATATCTACTCAAAATATTAAAATAATGGGTGTTGATACTTTATCATCATATAACTCATGTATTTTATCTCAAAGTGACCGATGTGGGACAATATTCTCAACACCATACGTCAAGGTGGCAACCCGTTCTCAATCACAAACCACGAACCATGCATGAACATCTGAACTTGGGTGACCAATCATGGACCAGGCACGGTCTGAGTCCAACTTTCACACGGCAACGTGGCAACCCGTCCTCAATCGCAAACCACGAACCAGATATGAACATCTGGACTTGGGTGGCCAATCATGGGTCAGACACGGTGTGAATCCATATTTTAAACTTTTTCTGACAAGATATGAATCAACATTTTAAATATGTTCTGATACCATATTAAAATCTGGATTTATATGAGTTGAGGTCTATATTCGCTCAAAACTTTAAGGCATTGGGTGGTGGTACATCATCATAATATAAACCATGCATGTATTTCATCTCAAAGTAGCCGATGTAGAACAATATTCTCAACACCTTTTAATAAAAAGAAATTATGTAAGTTTAGGTAATTGTCATCTTAAATATGAAAGAATACACATTATACGGTTTGAAATGTTAAAGAATAAGCGTTACACGATTTGATAACAACAATGAAGATATCTATCTATATTTGTTTATGGCTGTGATTATTGATTATGAACATGACTTTTGAGTGCATATTCTTATTTTGGACTCATCTTTGTTCTGTCTCATTTATTTTACCGTACCAAAAAATAATTTTTTTTCATAGTTACATATGTATTTATGTTTGGGGGGGGGGGGGGGGTACATTGACGCTAACCCTTTTTCAATTTCAGCCATATGTATAGTTTATACAAGTCAATGTCCAAATTGTTATAAGAACATAATTATAAATAACAATTCAAGTGTCAGCTATCATAAAGAAATTATGGAAATACATAAAGAAAAAGAGATGTCACATCCTTTTGTTTATTCGTATATATATCTTACACTCTTGGTGAATTAGTTAAATGGTCCCAAGTCAAACCCTATTGGATATATGGCAGAAAACGAAGAGCTGCCCAGCGGCATAGTCTACTGGTAAGTGACAAGGTGATTGGGGCTAAAGAACCCCAACATCCCGAGTTCAAACCTGTGTAGAGGCAATACTTTGTTGAAATATTACAAGGGTTGCTTCTGGACTTCTGAATTTCGTGTAGGGTTGCTTCTGGACTTCTGAATTTCGTGTGTCCTCTCCTTTGTAGGGCTGCTAGTAGAGTACATCCCTCGATTGACATCCTACCTGGCTAAGGGGTCTCTGGTACAGGTGTGGGAGAACCCACCCCCTAAACAAAGAAAACGAAGAGCTGACTTCTCATTTCTCCCTTATATTAGTGACTCTGACTTCTCTCTTTTTAGTCAACCTGATCACACGTTTCTACCCAGATGAAATAGATTACCAAAAGTTAGGTGTCCAAAATATATACTAAATTGGTTATATATACTAAATTAGTTGCGTTTCTTATAGTGTGAAATAACAGTTGATCGATATAATTTGACGCAATTTTCATTATGGGTCATCGGAAAACAATTTCTGTGTTTCTAACGTATGTGTATGATTGCATGCATCCGACCCCTATCCCGTTATAGGCGAGAGCCTCCAAAGTAATGGAGTAATGTTGTTGTTGTTGTTGAGGTGTCCAAATATATATTTACACAGTTTTATACAAGGCTATATAGTTACATACATGGACACGTAAATTGGATGCCTAACAAAACTATGTACTTTTATATTTACACACTTTGAGTTCATGGGTTTGAGTTACGGAAACAGCCATTTGCACAAAGTGTAGTGTAAAATTGCATACATCATATTGCGAAGTGATCAGATCTCTTACTGGACTTTGCGTAAATACGGAAGCCTAGTACACCGAGAACTTCTTTTTACCTGAATTGAACATCTAACTTGTAGAAAACTAGGTATGCATACTTAAACAGTTGAGTTGGACATTAAACAAAGCTATATATTTTTATAATTAGACATCTGGATTAGACACGTAATTTTTACATCAAATCTAGTTTCGTTTCTAGAAAAATGAAATATATTATCCAAGTTAGGTGTCTCACGCATGTACTTAAATATATAATTAGGTAGTTTTGTACAAAACTGTATCGTTACATGTTTGGACACATGAGTTAGACACCTAACAAAACTAGGTACTTTTATACTCGTATACGTGAATTGAACATCTAACTTGTACAAAACTATATAATTGTATATGATAAACCAAGAATAATCGTCTGTTAGTCAACAATAGTCAACGGCATAACTCCCACAGTTCGGCACCCAGGCATTGCTGTTCAGCTTGACTGTACTTCGGTTGTAGCGCATAGCATCAATTTTATTATCGAAGAATATGCTACAAGGTTTGCACCTCGACACCAACTTCAATCTTAAACTTCAGCTTAAGTGTTGCACTTCAGATCACTTCGGCCAGATTCAACTTTGCACCTCGGCAAAGCCTGGTTTTGCAATTCAACGAAGGAATCAAACCCAGCATTACACTGTGGGACCATCAAGCAGAAGTGCAGTTCAAAGAAATAGTACACGCCATGCTGTTCAGCCTGTACACGCCAAGGTCACATCAGTCGACCTACTAGTCACATCCGCAGACCTACCAGTCATATCAGCAGACCTACGACGTCATAAGTTTTCTGCCCCAAGCAAACGTCTTATCCGCTATCAGATGCAGAGGGCAGGAAAAACTAATAAAAGCAAGCTACCGGAGACCAAGAAAGGGATCGAAACATTTTCATCTCACCCAAAAGCAAAGACACTTCATTCTTCTCCTCAGCTAAGAACTGTGAGAACTTTCTAACTCCATACATCAAACTATATTCTCAGAGAGAAATGACTCAAACTGATTTGAGCGTCGGAGGGTTTTACCAGGGGTCACACCCCCGGGACCTCTGATTTGTGCTTCCTTGTGCAGGACTTTCAGGAAGCTATTCCAGCACATCTCAACCAACATCTCACGGAGTTAATTTTGAGGTCATCTTTGACCCTTGGTGAAGATCCGGCTTCATCAGTATACTTAAACCACATTGTTGGGCATTCAAATAAACCACATGTTTTGATATTTTGAACACGTAACTTGTATATAAAATAGATCCATTTGAGTCAAGGACATCTTCTTCCTTGACTTTAGAATAAATATGATGAGTCAAAATGACTCACTAAATTGGTTGCGCTTTAGAATATGATATAATAAAGCAAAATGACTCACTAAATTGGTTGCGCTTCTTATATTGTGAGTAACAGTTGATAGCAGTTAATCGGTATAGCTTGACGCATCATTATGGGTCATCGAGAAACAAACTCTATGTATTTCTAACACATGTGTATGGTTGCGTACATCCGGCCTTCCATACTCCACCATAAGCGGGGGCCTCTAACGCAATTGGGTAATGTTGTTGATGAACTTGTATAGAAAATCTAGTCTCGCTTCTATGATAAAAAAAGGTTGAACGAACCAGTAAGGGTCCCTACCACACCCAGTCACAAAGATAGTGTAGGAAGGTAAATCAGGTACCCAACGAACCGCTAGCAGGAGCTTGGTCATTTACACAGTAGTCTGCATAAGGAACTCCCAGCACATAAGCGGTGGCCTCTAACGCAATTGGGTAATGTTGTTGATGAACTTGTATAGAAAATCTAGTCTCGCTTCTATGATAAAAAAAGGTTGAACGAACCAGTAAGGGTCCCTACCACACCCAGTCACAAAGATAGTGTAGGAAGGTAAATCAGGTACCCAACGAACCGCTAGCAGGAGCTTGGTCATTTACACAGTAGTCTGCATAAGGAACTCCCAGCACTGCAGGCAAGCCTATAGGCCAAGAAACTCTCACACTATGCATTTGCTGGGAAGGGGCTTTCTTGTCTTTGGCAAGAATTGAACCCCTGACCTCCCTTTCGAGAATCCCTACCCAGAACCAGTTGTGTTATGTCCTGGGGACTCGTTTCTATGATAGAAATATATTGAGACAGATACGAAACCCGGAAAAAAGGGCTGGAGTAAAGGAAATAGAGTTGCAAGTCTGTATTCTTTTCCAAATTAGGGTTGAACGTGTTCCTATTATAAGATTTTGGTGGCATGTTTTTTCAAGGTTCAAAAGATGCTAACTGCCCCTTGCCAGCTGGGGGTTTTAGTATTTTATGATCCGTGGAATTCGCCTTTGGAAAAGAGAATCATGTTTGAAGGAATTTTCAGAAAGTAATATATACCGTTACAGATAGAAATCTGTCATTTACCAAAATACGCTTCTAGCATGTCATATTGCCGTTTACATTTCATACACCTAGAACAACAAGCATCATATCCAATATGTATTAACGACAGCAAAGCTATCGCTAAAGTTCGAGAAAAATGAGAGACGGATAAACAATACATCTATCTTAAGGAATAGAAACTTAGCTTTTAGTGAGGCCTCCGGTTTTAAATGTAACTGCATACATGACACAATAATAGGAATATGGTGTGCTCGTGTAGATTTTTGTGTGGAGAATAAATTAAAAGATTCAGATGAAATTCAACTTAATGTAATATTATGTTGAGGGTGGAGCTTAATGACTCCTTGAACTTACATTCTCATCAAGGATTTAATTATTTCTTCCATTATTGCTCCATATCTACGAAGCATATCAAAATCAATCATTTTGAACCAAAATAATAATAATAATAAATTTACTGAACCGACGGCTTTCCAAAAGGAATGTAAGTAGGTCGACTTTTGAAGCTGGAAAATATTAAAAAAATCCGTTGCACGCCTTAAAAATCCGGATGAGATCTGAGGAGGCAAAATATAAGGCAAAATATGAGGTTTTCAATCACGCGACGTCACGTGTACAAAAAGAACCATTATTTACTTTTTTTCCTTTTAAAAAAAAAACTCTTTTGTACACGTGGCGTCGCGTGATTGGAGGCTTTATATTTTACCTCATATTTTGTCTCCTCAGATATCATCTGTTAGAAATCTCAAAACTTGACGCCATGTTGCAGGCGTCTCCATTGGTAAACAATTCCATATGACATCAATATATAGGCAAAATGCATATCATTTTTCTCGGTTTAGATCAGAGGAGACTTCAACTGAAGCAAAATATGAGGTCTCCAATCACGCGACGTCACGTATACAAAGTAACCCTTTTTCTTTAAAAAAAAAGTAAACTGCGTGCCACTTTGTACATGTGGCGTCGCATGATTGGAGGTCTCCTCTGATCTCAACCTCGTTTTTCTGGCTCGTGAAATCTAGTTGACAATATACAATTTTATGTTTATTTTAAATACTTTATCTGGTGGCTAGCAAGTCAGAACCAGATGATTTGCCAACAGTCTGGTTGAAAAAAACTGAAACATCAAAGATTATATATACATATATATGTATATTAAGTCAACAAGTAAATGGGTAAACACATATAATATGCAAACAATTACGTGTACAATTAGAAAGTAATCATTTAGTTTACCTTATTTTACTATCCATTAATTAGTGTATATTGGTCCTACTACTTTGATACATAAATATTTTCAGTTAAAACAATTACACAAAATCAATACGTTGAGCTGATAAAATGATACTTTGGAAAATAAAGAGGATATAGGATCATTTATACAAATCCTGCTTACCAATAATAAACGGCACGAACATCCCAAACCCTTATGATCCTCTCTTATTGGGGACTTCCTTGTAAAAGATTGCAACCTACTTGGCAACTAATTCCTACTAGGGCGGTAAATGAACCAAGCCGTTCAGTTGTTCGGCTCGTTTAGCTCGAGCTCGAGCTCGGTTCGGATAAAAGGTTAATGAACAGAGCTTGAACAACTTTTTTCTGTTCGAACTTGATATTTGGCATCGTTCGTTTAAGGTGTTCGACTCGTTAATGTTGTTCGTGAGTTAAACGAACCAAGCTTGAACAATTAAATATGTTCATTTAAATAAACGAACAAGCTCGGCTCGTTTGCTAAATTAAATGAACCAAGTTTGAACAACGCAATGCTCGGCTCGTTCGACTCGTTTACAGCCCTAATTCCTACGTTAAAGAAAACAACAAGATTGTGTGCATTTTATTTTTTTGGGTTAAAATGCTAATATATTAACCAATGAAATCCAAGTATCAAGGAGATGCAACCCATTCAAAAGTACTATTTGTAGGTCACATGATGACCTACATGTATTGTTCAGTAATGTAAGGTGATTTAAACTATAGGAGCATCGGCTATGTCTAAAATGTACGGGTAGAGTACATCACTCTATACACGTACATGCATATTCTATCCCTAGATACAAATGATTCTCCTTCAAAAACGTATATGTTCCGAGCTTGCCAGATATGATATACCGTGAATGTCAAGGCAATTTTTGCCGCGCGCTTGTCAGATATAATATACCGTGGCTTAGCCAAGGCACTTTATAATTAATTTAATAACATCTCCTTTCTAGTTAATTTATTCTAGCCTCTTGAGTCAGAAAACTTTTCGCAATTCTTATTGCAGAAAGATTCACCGCATATACCACGGGAAATATAAATTTTCTATTTTCTTTTGTTTTACTAACCATTTTCTTTCTATGATGAATGATGAACCCTGTGTAAATACAGAAGCCTAATATATCGAGAATTTTTTTTACTACGATCAACTTCTATACTAGTCAAAGTCTAAGCACTTTCTACACTAGTCATAAAAGTGCCATGTACAATAGGCCTCCTTATATATTCTTTTCCTTGGGAATAAAAAATAAAAATAAAAGAGACAAGTGCGATAGTTCATGTAACCTTATATGTCTTATAGAATAGAAGTGAATAAGCATCTCATGCTTAGAGCAAAGTTTTACTTCTAGTAGGGCCAGACTTTAGTTTTTCTTAAGAAGATTATCTAAACTTATGTATATAATTTAGTTATAATACAGGTTTTGAAAATCTTGGATTTAACATAAATAAGCATATTCAAAATTATCACAGACCCACCCAATTATAACGAAGTAGATTATTATTTCAGAATTTCCTCTAGTGCACAAACTCAAAGTTGTGGATAAGATGGAAGTTTTCATATAAGAAACTTGGCTAGAGGAGAAAACAACGGGGTTCAAAAAGTTAGGCGAATTTTAGTTGTTTCATAACAACCTAATTGTAAAAGTTGCTTTTGAAATCTGATGGTCAGCGTTTTACCACAAACAAACAAAAACACACACACACACACATACACACATATATATATATAGCAAAAACCTTTAGGTCTAGCAGTTGAGTAGCATTTATCCCAACCCCAGGTCTCGAGTTCGATTCTCCTTCCCAATTTTTTTAAAATATATATACATATATATATAGATATATATATGTATATATATATACATATATATATGTATATATACATATATATGTGTGTGTATATATATATATATATATATATATATATATATATATATTTCGTTGGGGTAAATAATTTAAAAGTAGTTAAAGCCAAGGCAACTGTAATTAAGGGGGATTTCTAGGGGTGGAAGGCTGAAGCTCAAGCATAGGTGGTCCGAGACGGAAGAGAGGATGGGGCGGATGGGATCACCTCACCGTCTTTATCATTCATCGTCTTTTTCACCAGTCGAACACTTCTTGCAGGGTAGTCTTTCATCTAACTTTTATAATTTTTTTTGTTTAATACGTAGCGTGTGGTGATTTTTTATTCATGTATCAATTTTGGCATGCATTCCTGAATGCTTTGACAAGTAAGAGAAGTAAGGCGAGCCGTAATTGAAGACGTATGGTAGAATCAAACAATTAGGGGGGGGGGGGGGGGAGGGGGTTGTTTGAATATACTCATAAAACGTTTGGTTTGAACTTAGTATCACCATCAGAATCGGAATGATAGAATTAGAACCAAAATAGGTTTGAACTGTAAACCCATATAGATTTGGTATAGAAGCTGGAATGGGTATCATTATCATAAATGATGTTTGGAACTCATTTGAGAGGGAATGGGAATTAAAACGCGCACACACCTATAGTGGCGTTGTAGTGGCACGATGGTGGCACTTGGTGGGATAGTGATGGCATGGTGGCGACGTGGCAGTACGGTGGTGGGGTGATGATGAAGTAGTGCGTGTAGGGGCGGAGTGGCGTATCGGGGTGTTGGCGGGTGGTGGGAGGGGCTTGCAAGGTGGCGACGCAATGGCGATGGGATGGTGCACGATGGAGGCAAGGTGGTGACGGTCAACGGGAGGGGTGGCGACTCGATGGCAGGGGGTTGGTGGCCTAGTGGCGACGCGTTGTGGCGTTCGGGGTTGGAAGAGTAGGTTTAGGTACCTGGTTTCATTCATGTACCAATCTATTGGTTTAATACATTTGTAAAACCCATGGGTTGGTTCTCATATCCCTCAAACAAATACAATAAATGTGTATCATTTTTTTCGATACCCATTCCTTGATTTCGAAATCCACCAACCAAACGTCCTCTAAGTACAGCTACCAAAACCGGAGCTTCAAGTATCATACCATGACCCCATGGGCCTCCATCGCCCCAGCCCTAAGGAGCTTCGTGGATGATGTAAATGAAGAATTCAGTGGCCTTCTAGATTGATAAGGTTTTTTACCAGACAATCGATATAAATGTCCACTTCACACAGGACCAATAACTCCTTAACTCAATTAGACCAGATATTATAGGCTAAGATAGTACTAACTTAGATAGAAGTATTACATTTGATTGATGGGCTTATTGTCTCCTTTCAAAAGGAAAAATTACAAAGGTCTTGCCCTTTAATACCTTTATACTCGTAAGGAAAGAAAAACGAGAGAGCTCATTTTGGCTCATGGTAGAAACATATCACAAAGTGTTATGTAATACACATAACTTAAAATTTTATTTATGTTATTTATGTGGCCTTTTTTCCGTTACGTTTATCTCATTCTTTTCGCTGAAATAAAGAGATTGTGTATAAGAACCTTAACCGTACAAGATTAGACTCGGCTGGACCTACCTATGTCGTTAGGTCATCTCCAATGGGTGTACCAAAACATCTATTTGGTGCAAAAATTCACTCTAACCAAACACCAAATCTTGCACCAAATCATTATTTATCCTCCACATCATCATTTTAATCATATTAATTTAATTTTATTTATAATTTTAAGTATATTAATTTAATTGCATTATTTTGTTTTATTTATAATTTAATTTTTATTTTAAATTTTCAAATTTATAGAAACACGTTAAGAAATAATCCACATCAGTTAAATCAATGAATAATGAATTAATGAATACTTACGTTAAATTTATATGAATGTTAAATTTGTGTTAAATTATTTATAATAATGAATTAAAAATAGAATGATAGAAGAATCTTTAAGGAATATTCTTATTTGGTGCTGGATTTGGTGTTTGTGATTGAAGTACTTTTTACTGTTTATTGCACCAAATAGGTGATTTGGTGCAAAATTTGGTGTTTTGGGTTGGAGATGGCCTTAGAGGAACCTTACAATGCGGAAGCTCCATCTACGGATTCGTATGCATGATTCGACGTTATATTAGTAACTTTTGTTGATATAAAAAATATATTAAATATAATATTTTTAATCATTGGAAGGTCAATAGGTTTTCATGAAAAAACTAATTATGGTCCAATAATATCAATTATAAATGTTTTGTTTCTACTTGTATACAAGAACTTTCAACATAAACAACTATACTTCCTTCGATTTAAAAATATTGTCATAGTTCTATTTAGGTTTGTCCCGAGAATATAGTCATTTTCTTAAATATATCATTAATCAAAGTTATACTCCCTTTTCAATTAGCATTTTCATGATTCTTTAGTTTACATCAAAAGTAGAATAAGAATGATAAAAATAGTTTGTCTTTCTTAAATTATGCTCAAATTAACTAGAAACAATAGTTTTAGGACGTAGAAAGTATTTAACTTGTTCGAAGTGTTTGCATACTGCTCATCCTCAAGTTTAAAAAAATTAAATAATGCTTGAATTGATAAATTAATAACCAGTCCAACTCAGATCGTTTACATCCGTAGTCAAACTCATCCTCCCTCACACAAAATTTGGACTCAAAAATTCATTGGGCCTGAACTTACCATACTTCGTATTTGGATTCCGGACTCGAGAAATGACTATCAGCCCATTTACCTGAAGTTAAATAGGGGGATCCTACCCGAAGTTAATTTTTAGTACAGTAGACTAGAAACTGAACGGATGGGATTCCCTCACCGCGTGGTGACTCACCGTGCTCCCCACAATGCGACACGTAGTAGCAAAGAGATGTACTGAGACTGGATGAGGGTAACCATCATCTAGCCTCACCACCCCTCTCTGCTTTACCCTCATCCAGCCTCACCACCCTTCTCTGCTGCCACGTGTCACGCGGCGACGGTGTGGTGAGAGAGTGGCGGTGAGAAGATCTGAACCCGAAACTGATGATGGCCGGAGGAGAAGAAGTCTTTGCAACAAGCAAAAGAAACTTCACATGTTGCTCTGGTGATAGTAATAAAAACATATATATATATATATATATATATATATATATATATATACACACACACTCCTAAAATCGTGCATTAACTTGTGTGTGAAAAAAATAAAGTTGAAATTTTTTCAATGTTGGATTTCAAGTTACATCTATCGATTTACAATAGGTTGTTGTAGGTTAAATATGTCAAATAACTTCTATAATTGGTGAATAATTCTTTTTACCAAGAAAAGAAGATTTCGGAATTAAAAAAAAAACATATTTAGAAATTTCTAATATTTGGTTCCCGCCTTTTCTGTTCATAAGTCTGTTATTACCGTTTCTTCTCATTCCAACTTCTTCCCCTGAATCAAAACATTCTTTCCCAAGAATTTTTAAACAAGAACCCAAACTTATAACTTGAAAGGGTCCAAGAAAAAGGATTTCTTTGAAATCAAAAACCAAAGCAGTGTTTGAGAACAGAGCCCTCTTCTCAACAACTAACCGACGGGAGAAAATGGCGTCGCCGGCGGTGGACATCTACCAGGATTCCAACTACAGATGGAAACGTGCTGAAGAACCTAGACTTCAAAAACGCTACTTTCTTTTCGATCGTCTTGCCAGAATTAGAGAACTGTATGTCCTGCCATAAGAGTTCATATTTTCTTCCCAAAGATTTCTTAAGAACCCCGTGTGTGTGTGTGTGGTCTTTTTCTTAGAAAAAAATTTTCTGGCCTTGGGATATAGATCATCTGAATTGGTCTTGGTTTTTTATGATTTTTCGCTTTTCAGTTATCCGGTGCAAGGCATGAGGACTACCGTTGAAGGACTCTTATTGGTAAAGTTTACGTTTTTATGACAATTGAATGTTTTCTTTGTGCAATGCTGAATAAGAGCAGTTCGTATTTTGAGTTTCTGTTTTTATAGTTTTCCGGTTTCTTTTCAAAATTTGATAAGTTTATATTTTACTGTATCTTTTCTTGACTTTGGTGTGACTTCTGAAGGGTAAGATGAGAATCTTGCTTTAACTGTCTATTGGAAGCCCTTTCTTGAGTTGTGTATGTTTTATTGATTACCCTTTGAATCTTAAGGACGGAGATTCTTGAAAGGTAAATGTTTACCAGAAACTCCTTAGGGTGGGCTGCTTCAAAATGAAATTCTTGATTTTTGTTCTATAAGGTAAAAGAAGTTGTAGCTGTTTGTGTTTTTCTTTTCCTGGTATAATTGCAGATTCTCTTTTGGTTCAGGCCTAGATTCGGTAGGATTGAAGTTTCTGGCTACAAAAGTGTATTAAAATTCCTGATTTTTATTATAGAATTTGGGAGTTGCTGAATATGTATCCACTTTCCTGTGGATGAATTTTGGAGTAATAGGAAACTTCGGAGATAAAAGCACGAACCATTTGTTCTATGACATCCAAATTCAGCACACAAATAGCTTGTAGGCTTCTAGAAATTAAAGGGTGGATATATTTATGTGTTAGAGGTGAATAATATGAATTGAGTTGTTAACTATTGGTAAGGCTCTTGCACAAAGTGTGGAGTAAGACTACGTAAATCAGATTGCGAAGCGATCCGACCCATCCCCAGACCCTACGCAAACACCAGAGCTTAGTGCACCGAGAACTCCCTTTTAGTTGTTAACCATTAGTATCTGATGAACTCCTATTGCTTTGACATAAAACCCAGTGGATATCTCCCATACCCACATGTTGAGTTACCCATAGGTGAAATCATCTGTTTTGATAAAGATTCTCCGTGACTATAGTGTTGAATATTGAAATAATTTGCATTCATTCAAGTTAGTTGTAATTTGATCCCTCAGGGATATTACAAATGAGGATCATGGTGTACAGCTTAATCTTAACCCCCTGAACAATAGTGAGGAATGGCCTTGTCTTGTTGAAAGTATGGAAAGACATGCGCAATCGGGAGTGAAGGGGGATTTCAAGCAGCACCCCCCCGGATAGCCATCTTGCGGATATGGGTGGGCAAGGCCCCACTGCCATTGAGGTATACGCTGGTACTAAAGATGACCAAGCTGAGGATGATTGCATGGAAATAGGTGGCAGGGCGGCCACTAAATAAACCGATAATTAGTTTCCCATGAAGATTATGTCGTGGAATTGTAATGGGCGGCTTCATCTGATTTCCGTCGAGCCCTCTCAGAATACTTAAGTACGTCCAAACCAGATATTTTGTTTTTAATGGAGACACGCGTTCAGAGCTCTTGTGCACTGTGGATTCTTCGGACGCTTTTGGTTCACCGATATGGCATTGGTGGAAGCGGGGGGGGGGTTGCGTGGGTTTGTGGTGCCTTTGGGACAAGAATGTTGCTGACATTATGGTTAGTGACTACACAGCCCAAATGTTAACATTTTTGATCAAGCAGGGGGTCGATACGCCATGGGCGCTTTCTCTGGTTTATGCATCTCCAGTGGTGACTATGCGTGATTTATTCTGCGACCATACGGAAAACATCGGCCGTATCATAAATATTTTCTGGTGTTTGATTGGAGATTTCAACCAAGTTGTCCATCAGGAAGATAAAGCCGGGGGTCTTCGTGTTAGCGGCTACTCAGTGAATAGATTTTGCACGATGCTGGAAGAATGCAAACTGCCGGGCATGCCATTTTCTGGGCCCAAATTCACATGGACTAACAGGCAGCACGGGGTCTTTAAGATACAACAAAGGATTGACCAATGCTGGATTAATGAAGATTGGCAATCCAAGTCCCAACGGGCTGCACTGCAGCATTTGCATAGGGTCCATTCGGACCATCATCCGCTTTTGTTGAACACAGGTGACCAGCAGTCGAACAGGATTGCGCCCAGCTTTCGTTTTCAGGAAGTTTGGCTGGAGCATGTTGATTTTGGTAATTTCATACAGAAGGCATGGGTTGAACATCCACTGGGATACCTTGAGACAATTGATGCCTTCACTGATAAGCTCAGGATATGGAGTAGTGAAGTGTTTGGGAACATTTTTCATCGGAAGAAAAGATGTGAGGCGCGCATTATGGGTATTCAAAAGGTTGTGGCAAACCATCCATCCCAATTCTTATCAAATTTAGAGAAAAAACTAATAGATGAACACGCGGAGTTGCTTGAGCTGGAAGAGCATCACTGGAAGTAAAGAAGCAAAGCACACTGGTTAATTGAGGGAGAACGAAACTCGCTCAGTTTTCACAAAGCGGTGGCAACAAGAAGGCCATTGAAACGATTTACTAGCCTAAAGGATGCGGGGGACGAATGGGTTGCAGACCCTGCTAAACTCAAGATCATGGTCAGAAATTATTTCATGGAACTTTACTCCCATAGCCCTACGTCAGTTAGTAAAGAGTGTGGGATTAAACTTCAAACACTTTCTCATGCGGATCGTAGGATGCTCAATCATCCGGTTACTAGTATGGAGGTGGAATCAGCAATGTTCCAAATGGGTGCTCACAAAGCACCTGGTCCGGACGGCTTTCCTCATGCATTTTTTCAGCGCAATTGGAATGTGGTGGGGCCTTCTATAACGTCATTTTTGATGAAAGCTTTTTAGGATGGTGAGTTTCCACAGCACATGAATGAGTCTATTATCACCTTAATTCAGAAAGTCTATTATCACCTTAATTCAGAAAGTAAAGCATCCAGAAAGCATTTCTCAGTTCCGCCAAATCGTGTTAAGCATTGTGTCTGTGAAGTTGATTACAAAAATCATTGCAAATAGGTTGAAAGGGGTAATACCGAAATTAGTGTCTACGGAACAATGTGCGTTCACCCAGGTAGACAGACTTATGAAAGCATAATTATTGCACAAGAAATTCTACATACAATGCGATATAAAAGGGGGAAGAAGGGCCTTATGGTGGTGAAAGTAGATCTTACGAAGGCGTGCGATAGAGTGGACTGGGAATTTCTTCAGGAAGTGGTGAAGGCTGCTGGTTTTAGCAGTGAAATGTGCAGACTCATCATGCATAGCGTGACCTCGACTAGCCTATCTATTGTTTGGAATGGTGAGAGGCTGGACTCGTTTCGGCCGACAAGAGGTATACGGCAGGGAGACCCGATCGCTCTGTACTTGTTTCTATTATGTATGGAGATTTTGAGTCGTATGATTAATAATGTAGTTGACGCAAAGCAGTGGAAACCGATTGTGATTCCATGCGGGGGCCCTAAGGTGTCGCATGTGTTTTTCGCAGACGATCTGCTTCTGTTTGGTGATGCAACTGAGGAGAATGCGGCGGCTATACAAAGTGTATTGGCCAGCTTCTGTGAAATATCTGGCCAGCAAATAAGCAATGCTAGGAGCCAATTCTTTGTTTCCCGTGATACACAATCTGAGGTGGCTCGCAGAATTGGCATGAAACTAAACATGAAGCAGACGGAGGATATTGGAAAGTACCTGGGTTTGCCACTACTTCATTCTCGGGTCACGATCAACACATATGAATTCCTAGTGGATAGCGTCCGAAGCAAATTGAAGACTTGGCAAGCCAAATTCTTATCGCACGCAGCCCGGACAACCTTAACATAATCGGTATTGAACACCCTTCCTTCTTATGCGATGCAAACTGTAAAGTTACCGGTGAAAACAATTGATCAAATGGAGAAATATATGCGGAAGTTCTTGTGGGATGAGATTGGGGACGAGAGACACCTACATTCGGTTGTCTGGAATCAAGTGTGCCAACCCAAAGTGCACGGTGGCTTGGGGGTGAGGAACTTGAGGAACATGAATTTGGCTTTCATCGCTAAGTTGGGTTGGCAGGTGCTGATAAACAAAGAGTTGCTGTGGGTCAGGATTCTTCGAGCGAAATATAAATCTCCATTGGATGACAATGGTAAACAGAACGTGTATGTGGTTTGGCGTGGAATCAGATGTTGTGTATCACTGTTGCGCGCTGGATTGACGTCGTCAAACTGCCTGCATGACACGATGGCTCATCAGCCTGCCAGCCTAAGTGGGGGTTATCATCAAATGGAAAATTTACGGTTGCTAGTGCCTACACTTTTTTGGACAGTTGTAATTTGGTTGAAGAGGGAAATGGATGGAAAAAGCTATGGAAGCTTAAGGGCCGAACCGGAATAATATGTGTTTATAGAAGGCGAAACACTCTGCCCTTCCCAGTGCGCATTTCTTGTATAAACATCATATTATACCGACTGCTGTATGCTCGGTGTGTAGCGAAACTGGTGTTGGTCAGCTTCACGAGCTCAGAGACTGTGAATGGGCCTCACAAATTTGGAGGAAGGTTATCCACTCTGCGCGCTGGAGGTGTTTTATAGACGTTGCGAGTATGCCGGAATGGATCGACATGAACATTGGTGGAAATATGGGGGCTGAGACCACTTCTAAGGGTTGGCCGTACGTTTTCTGGAAAATCGTTGCTAGCTTGTGGTGGTGGCGCAACTCGGTGGTGCATGATAGAATCAGTGCACTTATTCCACCCCACCTTTTTGTAAATGATGTTTTAGATAGAGTACGCCTTCTGCGTATAGCAAATGGTTTAGGGGATGTTTTCTTTGGTGAAGGCTAGAATAGTGTTTTATTTTGACGCCAAATGGCATTGTGTATATTGATTTGAAGTAATGAAAGATCTAGTTTTTCCGAAAGTTAGTTGTAATTTACAAGGTTGTTTTCCTTTTATAGGAAAGAAATTCTACTCCTAACGGCTGTATTTCACCACTTGGACAGTGGTCATTGTTCATCTGCTGTAATTTCTAACGTCTAGGGTAACAGCTAGTTACCTGTTCTGCTCAGCTATGTACAGTAAAATAATTCTAAGTTATAATATTTACAAAGACTAAATGTAACAGCTCGGCCGTAGCGTTGCTGACTTGCTTGTGCTTCACCTCGGCACCTCGTCTCAGCACTTTTTCAGTTTGGTTCTTAAATCTTCAGTTCTTCTTCACCTCAGTCTGTCCTTATTTTGTCTTTACCTCCTTAGCTCAGCTTTCTTGTCTAGATCAGCTCGGCTGACTGATTTGGTCACTTTTTTCCATCACTCCGTGTTCAGCTCGGCCATCCTTAGCTCAGCTGAGTGACTGACTTGGTCACTTTCTTCCATCACTCTTTGTTCAGGTCGGTCATCCTTAGCTCAGTTCGGGTGGACTTATTTCTACACCTAGTCTAATTTCTCTTCATTTAACATCCATTGTTGTAACGTCTCTCAGGTGGGATGAAGAAAGTGTCTACTAGTGTAGTATACAGTGGGATTTATATCATGTCTTTTCCATTCTCATGATAACTGTAAATATCTCTATAGCATTATTTTTGGCCTTTTTACTCAAATGTCATTCATCGTTTTATCTGGACAGCAATTGACACACTGTTCTTTTTGTGAACAGATTTGGACGCATAATCATCCCCGAGTGATTTTGATGAAATGTCAGGACGGTTACTATGAACTACCTGGTGGGCGCATTAAGGGACAAGAGACTGGTATGGTCCAGTTGTTTTCGTTTTTCGTTCCAACTGACAGTGTAATATCCTCCATTTACAGCATTCCACAACATTGTTTGTCTTGTTCATAACTCTTGGAGCATGCATTTATTCATAATTTTCAGGTACCATCCCTAAACAGTTTCCCTTTCTGCCCGCATATTTCAGATATTGAGGGCTTGAAGCGGAAACTCAATAAAAGATTTGCGTTTAGAGATCCTGGTCTTCAAATACAATGGGAGGTAAATATTTGTATCCATGTTTGTGTATGGAGAATATTGTCATACATCGGACATTTTGAGATGATGATGGGGTACTACCACTCATTGTCTTAAAGTTTTGAGTGGATATGAGTCTCACCTCATGTAAGTCCAAGTTTCAACATGTTATCAGAGCATGTTTAAAATGTGGACTCACATCTTGCCTGGTCTATGATTAGCCATTTATTTTCTCCCCTTACCCAAGTCCAAATGTTCATATCTGGCTTGTGGTTTGTGATTGATGGCGGGTTCTAAGGCGCATATGTATGTCAAGCCACATTGCTACGTGAGGGCGAGTGTTGTGAATATTGTACCTTTTTGGACACTTTGTGATAAAATACATGGGTTATATGAGGATGCGATACCACCACCCATTACTTTAAGGTTTTGAATAAATATGGACCTTAGCTCGTGTAAGCCCATGTTTCAACATTGTGTTGCGGAATAACTTATTCAGTGGGCATAAATTCCAAGCAAAAATATGTTCCACAACTGACTGGATACGTTAACCCCCGTTGCATTTGCTCATGTGAACACGACATAAATGTATCTGAGCTTAGCTATGGAACATCAGATAGAGATACAAACTTCTTGGCCTGACATTTTAAAACAGTTCATGTCCACATATCCAAGTGGGATGCAGAGTTCCTTTCATCATTATCTGTACTCATTCATGTAAGTTATGAACTTGAAGATTGGCGAAATCGTGGGCGTATGGTGGAGGCCAAACTACAACAACAAAATGTATCCTATCTGTCCACCAAATGTACAGCCAAAGGTGAAGAAAGGCATTTGATCAATGATGAGTTACTCTGATTTTTATACCTCCCTTGCGAAGCTGATTGTAATGCTTCCCTTTTCACCTCTGTTTATGCAGGAGTGCAGGAAGATATTCTTGGTTCACCTTCCAGAAAGAGCGCAATTCTCTACTCCCAATAACATAGATGTTGTTGCTGTTTCATTGCTTGAGATGTGCAGTAGCGTTCAGGTGTGCTACGCGACTCATGATTTCTGCGTTTTTTAGTTATTGTTTGTCTGACTCTTATCCTTTCCACAGCCTAACGATATTTTTTTGATGTCGTTGGCATATACTATGTATTGTTGTTGTTTACCTCATTGTCTTAGAGATACCTCGTTTATGGCGGGGTATGGGAGGTCAGATGTACGCAACTATAAACAAAAGTTGTTTTCCGATGACCCATAATGAAAATTGCGTCAAATTGTGTCGATCAATTACTATTTCACAATATAAGAAGCGTTAATGAGTCAAAGATAGAAGTAGACAATTTAGTATCAAGATTCTCTTCATTTCTTCGGAATCTGTTATATTGTGGAGGCATCTCGTGACCATGTTTAGGGACAGAAAGGTGGAGAGAATTAGTATATGCATGATACTACACAATCAGTATACTCACGATTTTTGCGTCTTTTTAGTTATTGTTTGCTTGGCTCTCATCCTCTATAGACTTTAACAGTAGCTTTTTCTGTCGTTGATAGCTTTTGCTGTCGTTGGGATATACTAGGTATATGTTGTTTTTGCTGTTTAGTTATTTTATACGTAGTATGAAAGATACAACAACAACAACAACATGATATTGTTGGCTTAGAACCTACCTCCTATGGCGGGGTATGGGGAGTCGGATGTACGCAACCATACACGTGTGTTAGAAACACACAAAGATTGTTTTCCGATGACACGTAATAAAAAAATTCCGTCAAGCTGTGTCGATCCACTGCTATTTACAATATAATAAGCGCACTCAATTTAGTGAGTCATTTTGTATGAAGGGTAGAAGTAGACAATTTAGTATCAAGATTTCCTTCATTTCTTCGGAGTCTGTTATAATGACTTAGATTTACTTGCAGAAATACGGGCCAAGGCTAGCTTCACTTGCGCTACAGCTGTCAAGATTCGAGCTCAGGATGGTACATTCAGTATCAGTACGCCTGAATCGTTCTTTGCCAAACATTCGTTGACTGGTTGCTGTGCAGGGCTCCTGATTCTGTACAGATAATATGTTCTTTTTTTCAAGTGTTGGATAGGCATTCTTTCACAATATGAAGGGAGTATCTGACACAGTACTATGCAATGTTGCAAGATAGATGCAATTTAGTTGTTATAAGATGCATACAGAAGTGTTATTTCTAATAGATGTCAATACAAAGAAAAAGAAATAAATGGTTGAACCCCAACCAATAATGATTTCTGTCACACCCAGTCCCGAAGATAGTGTAGGGATGTAAATCAGATACCCAACGGTCCGTTAGCAGGAGCTTGGTCATATACACAGTAGTCTGCATAAGGAGCTCCTCAGTACTGTAGGCAAGCCTACAGACCAAAGAAGCTCCCACACTATGCACTTGCTGGAAAGGGGCTTTCTTGCATTTGGCAAGAATTGAACCTATGTCTTCCCTTTCGAGAACTCCTGCCCAGAACCAGTTGGGTTATGTCCTGGAGACAGAAAAATGAAATAAATACATTTACAGCGTATTACAGAATCAATATAACTAGAAAATGTCTCATGCTAAATTCTTATCCAAAAAGTCGTATCAGTTCGCGATCTGATGTACGCTGCTTTATCATACATTTTGTGTGAGAGGCTGTTTCAGCGGTTCGAACCCGTGACCTCAAGGTTACAAAGCATCAACCTTATCAGTTACTCTAAGGTTCGCCCTAATCATATATCATATATTTTATTTGTAAAAAAAACAACTAGGATAAAATTTGTCGGTATTTAAATACAAGAGAATGATGCTAGTTGTGGAAAAATCTATTGTGTGACCAGTTCCAAGCTTAGAGCTTTTGCAATTTGCAAGCATATTATATAAAAGTTATCACATGCAAGTTTGGTCGCAGATAAAGATAGAGAATTTAATTTGACATGATAATGTTTGTTGAGTCATCGAGAAACAACCTATGTGTGTTTTCATCATATAAGTATGGTTGTGTACATCTGACCATTCTATATCTCGCTATAGACAGGAGCATCTAAAACAATATGATAATATTGTTGTTGTAATGATTGTTACATGGCTTATGACTTTAATTATATGACGAGCCAACCTAGATAATTGTTTACTTGAATGATGATGAGAATGATGGTTCGTGTTGTTAGTTTGCAGCAATTGGCAATTATTTCTTCGTATTTGACTTGTGAATGTTATTATTGCGATTGTAAAAGTCGCATGATAAATAAATTTTTTTCCCATTACTTGGTCATATAATCCTGTATACCCTTTTGATCAATAATTCTGACATACAACAATAGTAGAATAATTTACCTATAAAATAATAGCGTACACATATATATATATATATACACACACACACATTTCGTATAAATAGCATATATTTCTTCCATCTCCAAAAAAAATTGTTTATAAATGTTAAAAAAAAAGTTGTTTAAATATCATCATTCAAAATCAACTGGTAAGCTTGCTGATTCCTGACTTTAAGGTCACGAGTTCGAGCTGCTGAAAACATCATCTTGCATAAAGAGTAGGGTAAGACTGTGTACATCAGATCGTAAAGCGATCCGATATCTTTCCGAACATTACACAAACGCACAAGTATAATGCATCGGAAACGTCTTTTATTCAAAATCGAATGATCAAATCATTACATAGAAATAATATATGTTCTTTTCGTCTTTCGTGGTGGAGAGGGGGGCGGCCACGGAGATTCTCTTTGTAAAATGAGAACATGGCGTGGGCAATATTGCGTCATGTAGCAAGCAAAGGGGAAATAAATATAGATATATCTACAAGATTATAACTGCTTAAACTTATATTACTTAATTAATTAACATCTAGTGTGCTTCAGTCACATTATTCTGAAAGATGACGCCCTCTATGCCACGTCATCATTGTCTCATATATGAGGGGATTTGTAACATATGTCCTGTCACAAAGAGAGATAAAAAAAGAATAGTATATAAAAATTGAGATATAGAACTTAGGTTAACTATCCTCGATTAACTCTGAGATCATGTGAATTTCTCTTGGGCATTACAGAATTTATTTAAATAACCATACCTCTAAATCGTAGTTTACTTTCGATACATCATAGTTACTAATATTATTAAATTCACTACTTGCGCTTAATTTTATTTGATGTGAGAGAGTAAACGTAGACAAGTTTTATGGTGGTTAATCAATAACTATTAGATACTCATTGACCAATCATATAAAAAATAATTGATTATTTGACAGCAATAAATGTATAAAACAATAAATGTAAGTTTTATCATACCTCGTTTTTGTTTTTCTATATGACGAGCAGGCTATCACTGGACAGGACACAATTCGTCACTGAAGACTTTAGGAAAAACAGTTTTGAATGAAAAGCTTCTAATTTTCATTAATTTAGTCACCATACAATGTTTACAATTTATACTACAAGTGTTTCTAGTTATGGTAACAATAGTCAACTTCTAAGATTTGATTTCAATCTCCAAGGCTTAGTTTGTCAAAGATCAGATCTTCTATGCATATCTCAATTGCTTCTAATTCAAAGATTCTGATTTGATTCTTCTTTATTCAACACTCCCCCTCAAGTTGATCAGTGGGATAACCGATGCTCAACTTGTGCAATGTTGCCTCAAACACTTGTCTGCTAACTGCTTTGTGAGAATATCTGCAAGCTGATCTTCAGACCGAACGAATGGTACTTCGACTATTCTTGCCTCAAGTTTCTCTTTTATGAAATGCCGATCAACCTCAACGTGTTTGGTTCTATCGTGATGTACTGGATTTTCCGAAATCCTAATTGCCGCTTGATTGTCACACTTTAGCTTTGCTGGACACTTCAGAGGAAAACCAATCTCCTTCAGTAGTTTGTCAATCCAGAGAACTTCCATAATACCTTTAGATATTCCTCTAAACTCAGCTTCTGCGCTGGACAACGCAACCACCTTCTGTTTCTTACTTCGCCAGGTCACCAGATTTCCTCCTGCCAGAGAGAAATACCCAGAGGTTGATCTTCTATCACCCAAGTTCCCTGCCCAGTCTGCATCAGTAAATACTTCAACGTTGAGATGACCATGATTTCTGTACCAAATCCCTCTTTCAGGATTCCCTTTTAGGTATCTCAGAACTCGCATCACTGCTGCCATATGTTCTTCCTGTGGTTTATGCATGAACTGACTTATTACACCAACTGCATAGGCTATATCAGGTCGAGTATGAGAGAGATATATAAGTTTTCCAACTAGTCTTTGATACTGCTCTTTATCTACTGTTGGAACTCCCTCCCTAATCTGTAACTTTTGATTAACCATTACAGGGGTATCACTTGGCTTGCAGTCTAGCATTCCTACCTCGGCCAACAAATCCAGAGTGTATTTTCTTTGGGATATGAACAGACCTTTTTCTGAGCGAAGCACCTCGATCCCGAGAAAATATTTTAGTTCCCCTAAATCTTTCATTTCGAATTCTGAGAACAAACTTTTCCGGAGCCTAGCTATCTCCTCTGTGTCGCTTCCTGAAATAACCATATCATCCACATAAATAATGAGACACGTAACTAAGTTATGTTGTTGTTTTAGGAAGAGTGTGTGATCTGCATTGCTCTGTTTATATCCATTCTGTTTCATGACAAGAGTGAATCTTCTGAACCAAGCTCTAGGAGACTGTTTCAGTCCGTACAAAGATCGTCTCAGTCGGCACACTTCATTTTTCCGGAAACTGTGTGTAAAGTCAGGTGGTGCTTCCATGTAAACTTCTTCTTTCAGTTCTCCGTGTAGAAAAGCATTTTTAACATCGAATTGGTATAACGGCCACCCTTTATTTACAGCAACAGAAAATAACACCCTAACTGTATCGAGTTTGGCCACTGGGGAGAACGTTTCTGAATAATCAATCTCATACGTCTGTGTATACCCTTTTGCTACCAATCGGGCTTTATGACGTTCAATCGTGCCATCTGCCTTATACTTTATTGTGAATACCCATCGACATCCTACTGGTCGTTTTCCTTTCGGTAGTACACACTTTTCCCATGTTTGGTTTTTTTTCAAAGCATCCATCTCAACCTCCATTGCCTTTTTCCACTCTTCTTGTAGAACTGCTTCTTCAACACTTTTTGGAAGTTTCTCAGTGTAGGTAAATAATGCCTTTCCATCAGATATACTTATTGGATGTTTGGAAGGCTTACTTATCCTTTCAGGCGAGTACCTTCGGGGTGGAATTCCTCTATTTCGTCTTGGAGGAAGGACATGTTCTTGCTGCTCACTTGGGGGATCAGGGTTTTCAGTAGTCTCAACAGAAATGAGATTATTATTAGACGAATTAGAGTCCAAAGAATCAAAGGGTACTGTCAAAGGTAATGTCTCACTTACCTCATGTAGGACATTTATAGTTGGAGATTCATCAGGCGATGGCCTTAGAGCTTCCGGACTATCTATTATGGACTGGGCATGCTCGGCGTCATCTGTTTGTCCTTGTTGGACATCCTCTGACCCCCTGGAGTTATGAAACCAGTCAAAAGGCTCACTAGATGTCTCCCCCTGGGCCTGAGTACCGTGTTTAAAGAAATATTCAGTTTCAACAAAGATACAATCAAGAGTGACATGGATTCGCCGAGTCAGGGGGTCATAACAGCGATAACCTTTTTGGTGAGTAGCATACCCGACAAAGACACATTTGGAAGCACAAGGATCCAATTTGGTACGATCTTGCTTGGGAATGTGTATATAGACAGTGCACCCAAAGATTTTAGGTGGTAGGGTCATGAGAGAAGGTATGTCGACCTGGGTAGCGAGTACTTGAATGGGTGTTTGTTTATTTAAGGTTCTGGTTGGAAGACGATTAATGAGATATGCTGAGGTAGCGATCGCTTCAGGCCAAAAATGCTTGGGAACACTAGATTCGATCATCATAGCGCGGGCCATCTCTAGTAACAGTCGGTTTTTTCGTTCAGCCACTCCATTTTGTTGCGGAGTGTATGAACAGGAGGTTTGATGAACCAGACCATTTGTCTGGATGAACATTTGTAACTGTTGAGACAGATATTCTCCGCCATTATCGGAGCGGAGAATTTGAATTCTTTTGCCAAACTGGGTTTCAATCATGTGAAAGAAGTGGATGAATTTAGTTGGGACTTCATACTTGTGTTTTAGAAAGTAAACCCATGTCATACGAGAATAGTCATCAATAAAGAGTACAAAGTACCTAAACCCCTGTGGTGTGGGAAAAGGTGCTGGCCCCCACACATCAGAATGAACAAGTGAAAAACAATGATTAACTCGAGTATTATTTGGACAAAAGGTACCCTTGTGATGTTTAGCAAGAATACATGTATCACACACAAGAGGTTCAGTAGACTGGATGAAAAATTGAGGAAATAGAGTACGGAGGTAACCAAAGGAAGGATGTCCCAGGCGCCGGTGCCATAACCACAGTTGTTGGTCGGTCGTTTGGTGAGCAAGCATGGACCGGCCCTGTTGAGCAACCTCCTCCATATAGTATAGTCCTTGGCTCTCAATGCCACGCCCAATGATCTCCTGCGTATGAATGTCCTGCAAGAGACAGAAGTCAGGATATATAAGAACGACACATTGAAACTGTTTGGTAATCTGACTGAGTGACAGTAATTTTGAGGACAAGGAGGGAACATAAAGACATTTATTAAGGTGTAGGTTTGGTGATAGTGAAATGGTCCCACTACCTTGAACCGGGATTAATTTACCATCGGCTGTTTCAATATGTGTCTTTGGTAGATTATTTATAGAAAGATTAATAAAGTCGTTGGGATCGAATGTCATAGTATCTGTAGCGCCACAATCAAGAATCCACTGTGTATGTTTATTGGATACATGATTGCGGTGGGGTTTTGTTGGTGATTGTGTAAGGGTATGTGAGTAATTTGCATGACTAAGGTTATTTGAAGGCAAGGGTATGCTGGGAATTTTGCATGATTGATTAGGCTGGTTTAAGTTTAGGGGTATTGTGGTAAAACTGTGGTTGTTAGGGCTTTTATTAGGGTTTAAGGGCAATTGTGGAAAAACAGTAAATGGGTTGGGGTATAAAAAGCCCCCAACCCTAATTTTACCCTCGCCCATCTCTCTTTGGCAGCCGCTGCTGCCCTCCTTTCTGTCGTCTTCATCCTTTGCTTCTTTCCCGGCTGTGCTGGTGTCTTCCTCTTGGTTGATGCCCATGGCTGCTGCAGCCCGTCCTTTCTCCTCTGAGCCCTTTGCTCCGGCTTGTTTGTTGCCCCACCAGTCTGGGTAGCCAACCAATTCAAAGCATTCCTTTTTGGTGTGCTTTCTTTTGCCGCAGTGGGTACAGATCAACTTCATCTTCTCCTCCTTATCAGCCACTCGCTGTGATGACCTTGAGCGAGTGGCTGACTCTGTTCTACGGCTGACTTCATGTCTGCCTTGCATGCGAAGTCCGGATCCTATCCCCGATGAAGATTCATTTTGATCTGAGGGGAGTCCCTTTAAAATCACCATCCTTGTTTCTTCCCTTTTGATGGCTGCATATGCAGCCTTTGGTGATAGCAGAGGTTCACGCTTGAGAAGTTCCCTCTTTACTATTTCAAATCTTTCTTCTACTGCCATTAGTAGTTGAAACAACCGCTGCTCCTGTATTTTGTTGTTGTACACTGTGATATCATCCGGGTCTTTCATCGGATTTGGGTCCCTTCGGTCTATTTCCATCCAAACACTCTGGAGCCTGTTCCACAGGTCCTCCAGCGTGCCTCCTCCTTGTTTAATTGAGTTTGCCCTTTTGTGCAAGTCGAAAACTTGCAGAGAATCTGACCCTGTACCATAGGTGACTGCCAGTCCTTCCCAAAGCGCCTTTGCGGTTGGATATTGGGAAACATTGTTCACCAGATTTGGTTCGATGTTTTGTATAAGCCACGTAAATACACACTGATCATTGGTTTCCCACTGTGTGTAGTTGGGGTCTGTGGCTTGGGGGAGTGCCAGTGAGATGCTGGCCTTGCCCCCGTCCTCCGACTGCCTTCTTCATAAGTGTGGCCCATAATTGATAGTTGCCACCGCTTAATTTGATTCCTATGGACAGATTGTCCAGATTTGCGCTGGGAAGTTGAACGTTTAAACTATTTCTGAGCAGATTGGCCAATTGCAATGCTAGGTCATTATTTTCTTGTTTAATTTCTTCTGACATGGTGTATTTCTTTGCAGGTTACTGCTATGCTGATTGGTTGATAGGATACCAGGAAGGACTGAGATTGGTACTTTGGAACTATGATGAGACTTCTCCGAGTTCCAATGTATTGGGTTAATCTCCCTTTTTTGAGGCTGGTTTGGATTTACAGTATTCTGGGAATTTGTAGTTTCTGGGTATGGAGTTCTTGTGCTGATTTTGGCTATAGGTCGAGAAAGGTTATGGGACTGTGATGACTAACTCTGAGTCCCAAAAAAACAAAAAAAAAATTTTCACTGGTTTTGGGTGCTGTGTGGGCTGGTGTTGTTTTTCCTGGATAGATGTTCTTCTCGGTTAGTTTGGGAAGAACATGCATTTTTCTTTTTTCTGGACGATGATGATTTTGGATATCTGAGTCCAAGGATATCACTGCTCTGATACCATGAAGACTTTAGGAAAAACAGTTTTGAATGAAAAGCTTCTAATTTTCATTAATTTAGTCACCATACAATGTTTACAATTTATACTACAAGTGTTTCTAGCTATGGTAACAATAGTCAACTTCTAAGATTTGATTTCAATCCCCAAGGCTTAGTTTGTCAAAGATCAGATCTTCTATGCATATCTCAATTGCTTCTAATTCAAAGATTCTGATTTGATTCTTCTTTATTCAACAGTCACTACCTAAATATGATCAAAAAATTTCTCTATGTAACACCTATTTGTCATTAACCGAATGACTCAATGAAGATTATGTAAATATATGAATTGCTTATGTATATGTAACACCTACTTGTTATTGGTCAAACAAACTTTAGTACTAGCACCCTTGACTCGTGTTTTGATGAACAAATATTTGGCTTTACTCGTTTTGGTGAAAAATAACAATTAATGGAGACTTATGGCATGCGAAATTGTACTATGTCAACTAGTTGACTTTGTATCTCATTAAAAATAAAAAAAAAGAAAATTACAATTCTACAAAATGTTTTTATTTGAATAAACAATTCTACAAAATGTTAAGGATTTGGTGGACGTAGACTTTAGTTGTATATTAGTTAAACGCGGCACCTTTCGTGCTTCTCTTAAAATAAAGAGATAGATGATCGGGCGAGATTGCATGTATATATAGAGTCGTAAGTTTTACTGGAAGCAAACTCTTTATCTATTGGGATAAATGTATTGTTTGTCTCCACCTTTTCTAGATCCTAATGATAATTTTTGATGCCGTTGGAATATAGTGGTATGATTGATTGATTGATCGATGACTGGGCGAGATCTTTTTATTGGAGATGCAACGTAGATAAAAAGAATATGAGTAAAAAGAAAGAAGAAAAACAGAAAATACAAAGCAGTATTTCATATTGTTTGTAATTACTATGTTAAAAACGAATTGTCTTCATATATATGCACATTATTCATCTATCTTTTATATACACATATTATGTAAAATAGGGGCATATATTGTTATGAAAATGAGGAAATAAGACAATGAACAAAAGAAGAAATTCGAGAAGAAGCTCGGTTTGAAGCGTGTGTACCACTTTCCGTAATGAATATTTGTCCCCACTAAATGTTGCAGGGTTATAGGCAAACTTCCTCCTAAGATACAACAGCCAACAATCTCTAATCATCAGCAAATATGATCGAGATTCAATGAACGTTCAAGAACAAGAGTGAAAATGAGTAAGATGAAGAATATAGAATGCTAGAATCAAATAGATTGCAAGATACTTCTTCTAATGGGTTTTAATAGCCTAGTTATATGCTCTCAAACTCCAAGAAGACGTTGGTGGTCGTTGCATGGCGATTGGGTATGTCTCTTGATGCATAAGTTGTGATTTTTCATGAAAAGTCACTTCTGTTGGGACATCGATCGATCGATGTGATTGATCGATGTGACATCGATCGATGTCTCACAGTAAGCTCCAATTCCATTCTGACCAACATCGATCTGTCACATCGATCGATCGAAGTCACTTCGATCGATCTATGTGATCGATCTATGTTGGACAGAAAGTTTCAACTCTGCACTCAGGATACATCGATCGATCGATGTGACCGATCTATGTCCAGCAGAATACTCAACTTCATTTTCAAGCCACATGGATCTATCCATTTGATACATGGATCGATCCAAGTCATGAGTCAAGTTATTCTTGCTTATTTAAATACCCATTCACCATCATCTTTGATCTCATGCATCCATTCTTCATCTCATTGCCTTTACAAACTATTACAACATATATGTTATTTGCAAGCACGGTAACGGTTGTAGCAAGACATGTCACACCAATTTGGGGAAACCATGTTACCCTCCGTTATAAAATATAAGTCTACTTTGACTTTTTAATATATTTTAATTTATAATTAAATAGCGTTTTCAGTGCACTAGGCTCCGGCATTTGTGCAAGATCTGAGAAGAGACTAGATCGTTTTGTGATCTGATATACGCAACATTACCCTACACTTTATGCAAGAGGCTGTTTCTGCGGTTCAAACTCGTGCCCTGAAGATCACAAAACAACATTACAAGTTGCTTTAAGTACCGTCCTCATAAAAAATCAAAGTGAACTTATATTTTGAAACCCAAAATATTGTCTTTTTTTCCCTCGAAAGATTAAATAAATTAAAAGCCTTGAACACAATCGCCCCTTTAAGTTGCAGGTCGCCGGTTGGCAAACTCTAACCGTCAGATGCTGTCTTCATTCCATCATCTTCTCACTTCTTCCTCTCCTCCATAGCCTTGATCATTTTATTCTATGCAAAGCATTTGATGCAGTATTATTGAATGTTTGGATTTCTTTGAAGGCAGTTAGCTCTCATATTTCATGGGTTATAAATCTTCAGACAAAATAAACCAGAAGCACAAAAAGGGTTTATGGTCTCCCGACGAAGATCAGAAGCTTAAAGATTACATCGTCAACCATGGACATGGCTGCTGGAGCTCCGTCCCTGTCTATACTGGTGAGTTTTCATAAGTTTTGGCTGCACTTCTCATATTGTGAAGTAGTAGTTGATCGAGACGCATCATTATGGGTTATCGAGATACAACCTCTATATGTTTCTGACACATAAGTATGATTGCGTACATCCAACCTTCCTATACATGTCATAAGCGGAAGTCTTTAAGGCAGTGGAGTAATGTTGTTCAATTACTTCTATAGCACCGGCACTTTGCCTTACATGCAAATGTAGCACACCAGATTCTTGAGTGAGATAGTCATGCATGTAATTGTGATACTAATTATAAGATCTTCACAAGTGATAGGTTTAGTTTTATAATTTAATGGTACATGACGTAGTTTAGTTGATATCTGATGGTAGATTGCACTACGAAAGATTCTCGGTTTGATTCTTGCCGTCAACTCCTTATATCTGAGCGGGATTGGACTTGACACCTTATGAGCACCAAGTAAGGACCTCCCACCTAAGAGACCGCTAAACAAACCTGATTTACATTTTTTACAAAACTCTTTGAGGCTAGAAGAATAAGAGCCTTTATAATCAAGATATGACTTTTTACATTACAAGTGGTATGATTTAACCGTTGTAACTAATACACCACATATACAAATGAACCTGTGCATATAACATATATGTACGTATATATATAAACATATGAAGCTTTGCCACAAGCATATTGTATCCATTGAATAAATGTATGTCTCAAATATTCTTTTCCAAATTATAAAATCCAAACACGACATCATTGTATAGACATAAAGTTGTAAGATTTAGATTCCAGAAAGAAACTTGACTTGGTTTAAACGGGACATAAAAGCTTTTCATGTTATCACATCCACCTTCCTAAGTACATCATATTCACTTTGTAGTGGATTGTAATTTCTTATAGAAAAATAGTTATTCCACTCATGATAGAACAATTTCATAACGGATTTAATAATTGTAATTTGATTCACCATTTTGGACTGAAACATTATTTTCGTAATTCATCACAAAATTAGAAGTGGAGTTAAGAGGGAGAGTTTGTGTTTTATCATGATATAGTAAAGGTACAAAAAAGTTTGATCAAGGTATTGTTTAAATCACTTGAAATAAGATATCTATCTTTTAAGATGTAAGTATTGTTTGACTGTCTCTTACCTTTTTTAGACCATAACGTTAGCTTTTGCTTTCCTTGTGATATACTAGATATAGTTATTGTTGTAGTAAAAAAGTTTGATCAAGAAGGAAAAATCTCTAGACAGCTGCATAAACTGTATAATACTTGGTATGTATTAAACATATTCTCACTTGGCCTTTCAATATAATGAGATAGTGTAACATTATATTAAAAAAGTCAATTAAGACAATATTTTTAGAACGAATAGAATATGATTTAGTTTCTCGTCTGAGGATAAAGGGGTTTTGACTTTCTTGGTGTGTTCATTTTCTTTATTTATTTTCTTTTTTACAGGTCTAAAAAGGAATGGGAAAAGCTGCAGATTAAGATGGATTAATTATCTTAGGCCAGGATTGAAGAGCGGGATGTTTAGCATAGAAGAGGAGGAAACAATCCTAGCCCTCCATGCCATGTTAGGGAACAAGTACAAACTACCAACTCTTTCTCAACTATGATATTCATGTTTTATTATTGTTGTTGCTGATGATGTTGTTGTTGTTAATAATAGTACTTACTAGAATATCAGAAGACGACCACTTGTATAAACTGAATAACGATATACAAGTGATCAATTAAAGTTGACTTCTTAACGTTCGAAGTATGATGTTAGGACAACATTCAATAGTCTATTCTATGAATGTTCTTACCGTTGACTTTTTAACTTAGTATAAAACGTAACCATATTTTTTTAACAATGAAAGAATATTATTTTTTCATCTAGCTACCTTTTCTTTTCTTTTTCTTTTTTGTTCAAAGAAGATAAACAGTGTTTAGTCTATTTTATCTGTGATGATTTTCTTTTCTTTCCTTCCCATATGGGAGCCTTATTACAAAAGTCGTCTATGCATACAAATTAACGTTAAAGACATGATTTCAGGTGGTCGAATATAGCCCAGCATTTGCCCGGAAGAACTGATAACGAAATAAAAAATCATTGGCATTCATATCTAAAGAAAAGGGTATCAAAATCTGGAGAGAAAGACACCAATGCTGAAACCTCATGTTCCATTGAGAACTTACAATCTTTACCTTGTTCATTGTCTCCCCAAATTACTCTGCTTGAATCAAATGATCACTTGGAGGGATCATCATCAACAGACACAGATCAATCAGTTTCCCACATGGGCTTTCCAACACAACATTACAAAAGCAATCTTTCACCAAAAGTGCTATTCAATGAGTGGCTTTCGCTCGATCAATTTTCCGACAGAACATTGATGCCGACTGATGCTAGAAGTAATGTTGATTACTATTTTTCGGATGGTTTGCATGATTCTTTTGCGAATGGTATGTTTTACCAAGAGGGAACAGTTGTTAGTAGCGGCGACATTCACTTGGGGTCGAATGGTGACAGCAACTGTATGGTTCAGACATCAGTTAAGTTTGAACAACAAGCTAATGTTTCAGAAAATGGTTGTTTCCTTGGTTTCATGTCTGGCCATTTCGATGTCAACAGAGATCGCCTGTACTTATGAGGTGATATCAACCAACTTCTTGGCTCAAGATGAAAAATAGTGAGGTATTTGGGGCCTAACTGATGGTCATTGTAATGACACACCAACATATATTTTCATTGTAACTCTTAGCAACTAGTAACATGTATCGGATGCAATAAGTCAGTTAATATTAAGGAAAAGAGATTAAATGAAAATCTGTTCTCATGTTTCTGTACCTCATGCTGCGATTCTTATATTTATTGTGAAGTAACAGTTGATCGAATGGCTGATAGCTTTTTCTGAGCTCTGCAGCAAATTGCTCACCCCGCTTTTTATTAATATGATTGCCTTCACTTATAGCGGAGTAATACCGTGGTTACAATTGATCCCCTAAGCCAAGGGGAGACTCTCCCTGAATAATTGAAAAGGTAAATAATTACGTACGTCATAATATGAATAGTTTGTGGCCAAAAGCTTATTACAATTCGGAAATCTAAACGCCATTTGTATGTAATACAAAAACATTGTGAGCCGCTTGTGAAGTCTCGTAGAGTTGTGTCCGTAATCAAGCTCCAAGTCAGTATGTAGCATCCCCAGATGTTATTCAGTAATAATAGAGTTGTTGTTGAGAATCTCATATTGGCTAATTTGAGAAAAAATGCATTGCTTATATGAGTATAAGGTTCTACCACACATTGCCTTAAGATTTGGGTGGATATGCGTCTCACCTCATGTAAGCTCAAGTTTCAACATGGTATCAGAGTAGGTTTAAAATGTGGACTCACCCATTACCTGACCCATGGTTGGCCACTTAATGTTTGCCACGTGAGGGCGGGTGTTGGGTAGGTTTAAAATATGGACTCACCCCTTGCCTGGGCCATGGTTGGCCACTTAATGTTTTCCCTCAGTCCAGATGTTCATGTCTGGCTTGTGGTTTGTGATTGAGGGCGGGTTGTAAGACGCGTGTGTATGTCAAGCCACGTTACCACGTGAGGGCGGGTGTTGAGAATCTTACCTTAGCTAATTTGAGAAAAAATACATGACATATATGAGGATGAGATTCTACCACCTATTACCTTAAGGTTTTAAGTGGATATGAGTCTCACTTAATGTAAGCACAAGTTTCAACAGTTGTCAAAAAAAAGTCTATGCATGAAAGCCATCTCAGCTGGAAGACGAAGCTGCGGACGGAGTTGTCAAAGAAAGTGCTCACCCCACTTCTTAAACATAAATTACCGATCTTTTAATCGGAAAAGGGAAGAGATATATATATTTGATTTCTCACATTTTTGATTGCTGCAGAACTAAACTTAGTTTTACTTTCTTTATGTGATTTTTCCGTATCAATCAATCATACCCACTATATTCTAACGGCGGCAAAAGCTATTGCAAGGGTCTGGTGAGAGTGAGCAGCATGCAAATAATACCTCTATCCCAAGAGATACAGAGTTTGGTTCCAGTAAGACCTATTCTCTATATATACCTGCATAAGTGGCACAATAGTAGTATCTATAACATTGGCTTAAGCAGCCTCTGATTATTAGTAATAAACACAGTTTGCTAGGAAATCCAGGAGCCCATTACTTTGACTATAGAATGGTGGATGGCTTACTTGTTTTCAGCTTTTGTTTTCTCGTTTTCTTCCCATGCTTTGATCAAAGACTCTCTCTTCTCTGTTGCTATTCGAGCACTTGCTTCAGCAATTTCTGGTGGTTCTGACATAAATGCCAATTGTAAACAGAAAATACATTTGAGTTTCTATTTCTACTGACAGCACTATCTGTTTATCGAACATGTTCAAGCCCGCAAAGATGATGATCTCCAGCAATTAGGTATATTTGCTAATTTATCGGTGATGCATGAAGAGATAATAATGATTGGATGGGGCTGAATGTTATGACTGTTGGAAAAATACATCCAAAGTACTTTAAAATTTGCTCAAAACTTGTATAAAAACATGTAAAATGTTGTTTGGGAGATTGAAAGATGATTTGAACACTTTGAAGTTGTAAGAAATCACTTGGATCGATCTATGTGTAAGTTGGATCGAATCAAGTAAAAGTTGAAATGAAGTTAAGTGTTCTGTTAAGCATAGATTGATCTCATCGATCGCTCGATGTATACATCGATCAATCGATGTGGTATGGATACAAAGTTGGTAGCTGTAGCTCTCCCCTGTCCGGTGGGGATGCGTTTTCCGTCCCACCATTCCGGATAGTCATATATCTGGAAACCTTTTCCTTGCTGTGACCCTTTTTTCCACAGTGTTCACAGAGGATGTTACTTTTATCAATTCGCGGTGATGTATGTGAGCGAATGGTGGTATTGTTCCAGTCTGTTGGTGTTCCTTTACCTCGTCCTCTTCCTATGGTTGGTTTCACAGCCAACCCTTGTCCTACCCCCAGTGATGAACTCTGTTCTGAGGGACCATGTTTGATCAAGCCTGCATGAGACTCAGCCCGCTTGAATTCAAAAAAGACAGCTTCTACATTCGATAAGTCTTTTTTAATAATTCCTTCTTCTCTGCTTTGAACTTATCGCTGACTGCGGTTAAAAATTGATACAATCTAAACTCTTTCATTTTCTAATTGTACAAGGAGATGTCTTCAGGGTACTTCATAAGATTTGTATCCATGGTGTCAATGGACACCCATATGTCCTGGAGGCTATTCCAGCAAGCCTCAAGCGAGCCTTCCCCCTGACGGATGTTGTTGGCCTTGCGGTGCAAATCAAACAGCTGTAATGAGTCCCCTCAAGATCCATATGTTATGGCCAACCCATCCCAGAGGGCTTTGGCCATGGGATAGCGTGAGATATTGTTGATCATACTTGCATCTACATTTTGCAAAATCTAGGTAAAAACAGAGTTGTCATCCTGTTTCCACCAAGGAAATCTTGGATCAGTTGGCTGTGGGGGCGGTGGGACGCCTGTAAGATGATATTGCCTTCCTCTTCATAAAATGGCCCTACAAATTATACGAGATCATAGTGAGTAATTGTTGCCAGTTAATTTGACTGCAACATTCAGATTTTCTGGCAAAGATATTGATTGGTGTGATGGTTGGCTAAGACTGTCTTTGAGGATTTGAGCCACTTGAATGGCCAAATCCCCAGGAGCAGTATTGGTGGAAGATTCGGGTTTGGGTTCTTGAGGATTTTGATCATGTTCTGACATGGCTGATTGGTGCAGGTACTGGTTGCGAGGAAGACAAACTCACAGTTTGTGTGTCTGAGCAACTATGGCCGAATGGCCGAAGGAAGGTATAGTCTTCTGGTCAGAGAAGGGTATTTCTGGGCAATGATAAGACAGGCAGGATCGAACTGCTCTGATACCATGTTTGAGTAAAATCGTGTATTTCATTCATGTATATTATCATACAATCAGCCTTATACTTATACTGGTTATGCTCTAGCTAACTAAGGTAATTACAATCCATCAATATTAATCTAATTCCTGATTCAAATGAATTCCTATTTTAGCAATACACACAATCTACAGTAATTACAGGATAATTACATATTCTAACATATTTCACGAGGTATATATAATCCTTGAAATCACAAAAAAAAAAAAAACTTGTATAATTAGCTTTAACAATCTTCCGGCCAGAAACATATGGGAATACAGAAATATCTTAAAATTTTGATGATGTCCAACCGACGGCTAGGAAAAGCTCGCCGGAAAATGGAGCAGAGAGGAGGCCGTGCATTATATGATAATGATTTCTCATTTCTTTTCTTCTTTCTTCTCCGACGACTCCTTAGGTTGCTCCTCTTTCTTCTCTTCCTTTTTCTCTTCTTTCTTTTCCTCTTTCTTCTCTTCTTTAGCTGGTCTAACTGATATTATCGCAACCTTCCCTACTTTCCTCAGTTTATTCGCAACCGCGACGGCATCCATCTCCCCAATTACGGTCAGCTTCTGCTCCTTCAGATCCGCCGCGATCGAATCCACGCCTGATTTTGATCAATCAAACACACAAGGAAGCTATTTCATGAGGAAATCATGCTTGTAGAAGAATATTGGTTGTTGAAACAGATTACTGTTTTCCCCCCATTTTTGGTGATTAATTAATTGAAATTACCATAAATATCTGCCGCAGCTTCGATTGCTTTTTGCTTCGTCTTATCGTCGGTCATTGTCATCACTTTCAAGACCACTTTCTGCTATACCATCACAAAGAAACGAAGATCAGTACCGTAAAATCACGATTCTATTTGATCGACAGAAAAATACGCAGAAATTCCAGTCGAAAAGTAGAATTAAAAGATCACCTGAGCCATTACAACTTCGATTAGATACAGAGGGAGCTGGTTTTGAGATTTATAAAGGTGAAGAGAAAGAATCAGCGGCGTTTGGTGGATTAGTTTGGCACGAAAAACTGAAAATTCAGAAGGTGGGAACTAATAGCATAGGTAGAGGCAGAGAGCGATTGTGGAATGCAAATTGCAGAGTAGTAAATGATGGAAAATGGAAGATTCCCCTTTCATATTATCGTCGGCTTTCTGCTGCACAGGATTTATAGATCATGTATTTTTTCTGAAACAATCTTTTCACTAAAATATCAACTGAGTCGGTTCTAAAAGATAAACATCGAAGTCGATTAAAGTACGGTTGTGTAGCGTCCCGCTCCCGAGTCCTAGTATCGGGAACAGTACACCCACCGTAGTCTACTATGAGGACTACAAAGCGTCGTTCAAACTTCTTTGCACGTCGGTACTGACGTAGAAATTTTTTCGCGGAAACGATAATTAAAGAAATAAACATCTTGATTAAATTAAATCCATCAGAATAAAATCAAGTACAAGGGTTGAATAAACCCGCTAAGTCAAATATGAAATACTAAAATCAAAATAATAAACCTATATGGAGGTCTATCTGACTATCTCACGTAACAAGCTCCGGGTCAACAAGATCCCTTCTCGAGTCCAGCTCACTAGTCCCAGCTTGCGTAATCTGTCTCACCCTCGTTAATTGTATATACTCATAATCTGCTCACCTGTGGAGGGGTGGTGGGGGGGTGAGTGATGGGAGTCACTCGTAGGTTACCCGTCTCTCCCGAAAAAGGACTGTCACATACTGAGTCGGGTAACACATAGAGCACATAAAACATGTAGCAGATAAATAAAGCAATGAAGCATAAACAATTAAATAATAAGGCAAATAAAGTATAAATAAGGAAATAACACATACCCGACCCGATCCGTATCCCAAAACGTAACGCTGAAACAACTTAATAACTAGACAAATAATCACAACAATAATAAATGCAATGCGCAAGTTCATGATGCATGCACTTCTATCTCCGTGTCACACGCAGTCATTTAATATCACACGCTATGCTCATTCTTTTCCATGTTATGCTATGCATGTCCCGGGTCCTATCGGATGAAGGTAACCATTATTACCAACACCATCACACGCCTCGTCAGGCCACACGGCTCATAGGCCAAATGCAATGCTCGTGCCATGAATGCGTCACACTTGCACACTTCCGGTTGTCCTATGTTGCATGCTCCGTTCTATGTTGCGTATTACCTATATTGCGTAGTTACCCTATGTTGCATGGGGTTCATTACTGTATTTTACCTTCTACCGTTATTTTATCTTTCTAGACTTTATTTTAGATTTCTACACTTTATTTTATTTTTCCTAGGCTTTCAAGCACTTTGTTAATCAATTTATTTATTTTATCTTCCCCCTACTATTTTTTTTATTTCTTTTATTTTAATTAATTTAGTGGGTTTCTAGATGGTATACATGTTCATTATTATGTGTATTACTATTATTATTATTATTTTTAATTACTTATTATATATATATATATTTCAATTCTTTTTTTTTTCTTTTCGGCACACTTGTTTCACGTTAATATTATTATTTTATTTTATTATATTAGTTAACCTATTTTATTACCGTGAGTAATTGGTTAATATTTATCAAATATCAATTATTGTATTTATTTATAAGACATTTATTATATTATGTAAACAAAACTAAAACAGGCCTTTGTTCTATTTTATTTTATTTTTCCCTGGCCCTTTACCTTTCAGCCTGGCCCTTTTTATTCCATTCCTTACACAGCCCGGCCAGCCAATCAGTTGGCCTGCTGGCCTTCCCCAATTTTTTTTATTTGCATCGCCAAATGGGCCGGCTGCAGTGTCCGGCCTGCTGGCCCGCTGAGGCTGGCGGCTGGCCTGCTGGCAGCCTGGCCCGTTTTCCCTTTAAATGTTTTCTTTTATGTGTAGCAGCTTTGGGCCGAAATTTTCTGATCTGCTGATATTAAAGCCGGCCTGTTTGTCTGGCCTGCTAACCGATGGCAGGCCAGCAGCGCACCCCTTTTTTTTTTTTTCTTTCCTTTTCTTTATTTTATTTTTAAATTCTAATTTTCTTCAAAAATTCATAACTCCTTCGTTTTAACTCGATTTACCCCAAACCAGTGGGGTTTGTCTCATTATAATGCTACCAACACAACGGTGCTGGACACGTCAGCGTGTGTCCGGCACGCGCCGACAGGGCCGCGCGTGGGCCCCAAGCGCCACCCCTGAAATGCGCGTTTTCTGACGTTCTGAACCCGTCTTGGCCTATTTCCGCGCTATGTGATCTATATCTAAGGTCAAACACACAATTTCCACACCAAAACATAAAGAATTCATATAAACATGTAAAGATAAACATACAGTGATAATCAAATAATCCCAACACAGAATGCGAGGGAATCCAAAGCAATCCGACAGAGGGGAGGGTAACCTACCTCTTGAACGTAAACTCACGGCAACACGGTGTTGGATTTGATGTGGGTGGTCAACTTTCTTTCCTATTCCTTCTTCCTTCCTTCTCTCACTTCTCTCTTTTTCTTTTCTTTTCTTTTTTTTCTTTTTATTTCCTCCCAGCCGAATCCATCTCTCTGCCCCACTGTTGCACTTTTCCTTTGCTTGCTAAAATTGTCGTGATGTGTGTGTGGTGAGGGAGTAAATTAGGGGGTTTTAACTTTTAGGAGGGGGCGAAATTTTAGGGAGTGGGGGAGGTTATGGAGGGATTAAGGGAAGTGGGGGAGTGATTGGGGGTTATGGTAGTTAATTAGGATATGATTAAATTAAGTTAATTTAATTAATAATTTTTTTTTCGGCGGTTGCAACAGGTTGATACTTAGATTGAGATTTGTTTTATGAGGTTAAGAGTCCAGTGACACATACAGGATGGGTGTTCCACTGTTGTAGACCGAAAACCTGGTTTACAGGAACACCTTGTGTAGATCTGGCTTGCAGAATCACCTTGTGTAGGTCATTGCTTAAGTCTTCATTCAACCTAGGAGGTACTAATTTGCATCATCAACAATGCTTTTTGGACCTACCTTGTGTAGGTCTGGTTTATAGGAGCACCTTGTGTAGATCATTGCGTAAGTCTTCATCCAATCTAAAAGTTTGTTAGACTACTAATTTGCATCCTGCACAATGCTTTTTGAGACTAGAACTGTAAAAACACAGGGAGAGGGATTTAGATTTTGCTCCAAGATAAACATCGAAGTCAGTTGTGTATAAGCGAAGGCATTGTGCATTGACCCTTGTTTTCACGCTTCCCTCGTTTTATTTATAAATTGTCAAGTTTTAGTCTCACAGTATACTCTACCGGTTGTACTTGGGGTTAGGATCCCCTCATCCTAAATTCTTCATCCTACGCGCCACTGCACAACACGTGGCATTAGGAGTGGTTGGTGAAGCTAGATGCGGGTTACTCTTATCTAGCCTCACCACACATCCCCGTTGCTACGTGTCGCTCGGTGACGCGTGGGATGAGGAAAAAGTGGGTGAGGTGATCTCTAGATGCGAAATCATTTCCTAGTTTAACAACTAAGCATTCATTCTTTTTTAATTTGAAATTTTCTTAAATTAGAAAATTTCACTTGAGCAGTTTTTGTTTTTTAGATACAACTAGAACATAAGTAGGTTTTCTCCTTCTTCACTCTGTCTTTGTAAAGTATATTTTCGTTAAAAACTACATCTTTACTTATGATTACCTTTCTTGCTTCATGATCCCACAGTCTGTATCCAAAACTATCCCTACCGTAGCGAATTAGAGAACATACCTTAGACTTGGGGTCGAGTTTTGATCTCTCGTCTGGTTTCAGAAGTGCGTAGGCAGTGCAACCAAACACTTTGACATGGGCAAGAGAAATTTCCTTGTCAGTCCACTCTTCTTCAGGAAGTTTGCAGTCAATGGAAGTAGATGGTCCTCTGTTAATCAGATAGACAGCGGTGTTCACCGCCTCGGCTCAGAAAGATTTCGGCAGGTCGGCATGTATCCTCATACTCCTTGCCCTTTCACAAATTGTTCTGTCCATCCTTTCAGCGACACCATTATGTTGAGGTGTAATGAGCACCGTCTTTTCTCTTCTGATTCCGTTCTCAGCAAGTAGTCCTCAAACTATTTGCTGCAGTACTCTCCACCATTGTCCAACCTCAAGCACTTCAGCTTCAGCCCCGTTTCATTTTCAACAAAACTTCTTCATCTCTTGAAGATATTAAATACGTCAGACTTGTGTTTCAAAAAGTACACTCACAGCTTCCTCGTTGATTCATCAATGATAGTAACATAATAGCGTGAGCCATTCAGTGAGGGTACATCTGAAGGCCCCCAAACATCCGTGTGTACAAGTTCCATCTTCTCTACTCTGAGACTTCTCTTGTGCGTTGAGAAACTGACAGCCTTTTGCTTCCCCATCACACAAGATTCACACAATGGTATATCAATGTTGGATAGACCTTCCAGCTTCCCTCTTGACGCTATTACGTTCGCCAAGCTCTGGTTTGAGAACTTGTAGAGGGTTCTTTCTCTCGAACCCTGTGCTACAATTAAGGACCCTTTGACCAACTTCCAGTGTGTTTTGCTGAATCTTCCTTCTAGGTCAGAGTCATCAGCCAGCTATGTTATTGAAATCAAGTTCTTTGTCAGCCGAGGTACGTGTCTTGCTTGAAGCAGCTTTAGCTGCCTTCCGTCTGGTAGAGATGGTATGATATCCCCTTGGCAATGATATCACAGGAGTCATCATCCACGAGGTATACTTTTCTAAAATTTCCACTTTTGTGATTTGTAAAGTAATCTCTATTGGATGTAGTATGAAAAGAGGCACCAATATCAAAAATCCAGAGGTCGTCGGCTCGGCTCTCACAGCTCAAAATCAGCCCGTCACTATCAGAGCCGCACGCTTGAGAGACATGGATCTCATCCCAATACTTGTCCGTCTGATCAGCCTTCTTCTTGACTCTGCAATCGCGTTTGAGGTGACCCTTCTTCTTGCAATTCCAGCAGGTCAGGTTTGAGCCCTTTGACTTACTCTTTCTGGACTGCGATCTCCCACCTCTGTCATTACCTCTCTTGGCAGATCTGAAACGCTCTTCTGTGTTCACCGTTGCTCCGAAACATTCAGGGGTGCCACTGTTTCTCCTCCTAGAATCTTCATCAAGTAGCACATCTACCACGTTTTTAAACTTTAATGTACCTTCTGCAGATGAGTTGCTCACAGTCATAACAACTCCATCCCAACTGTCAGGCAGACTTGACAGTATCACCAATGCCAGAACTTCATCGTCACAGACGATCCCAACCGATTCAAGTTGACTAGTGATCGTGTTAAATTCACGCAAGTGTTCCTGCATCGTCTTGTTTTCCGTCTTTTTCATGTTGAAGAGCCTCTTCATCAGATGCAACTTGTTTGAGGCAGAGAGCTTCTCATACATCCTTTTTAATGCATTCATCACATCTTTTGTGGTCTTCTCCTTTGAGATATTGAATGCAACGGTTTGGGTTAGAGATAACCTAATGGCACCGAGCGCTTTCCGATCCAGAATCTCCCATTCTCGATCCGTCATGTCAGTAGGTTTCACCTCTTTCCCTTCAAGAGGCAGATATAGATCTCTCTGGTACAGATAGTCTTCAACATGCATCTTCCAGAAACCGAAGTTTGATCCATCAAATCTCTCAATTTGGTCACCACCTAATGTGAGTCTGCGTGTTCTATGCCTCCCCCTTAACGGGCCGCTGAGTATCTGAATTTATATTCTCTCAGCTGCTTCGTCGGGCCGGAGTGTGGAGGGCCTTGGGGTTGGGGTTCAACTTTTTGCTAACAAGAAAATTGTTTACTGAGCTTTCAGGATATAGCTCAGTCGGTACTCGGGTTAAAAGTTGCTCCAAAAGGTTGAGAATTCGATTTTAAGGACAGTGAGTGTTTCACTACTGTTTGGACCAAAGGCCCAGTGGGCACATTGTGTCGGTTATTTGTGCATGACCTTTCCCAATCTATGAGGTCGTTGAACTCTTGATTTACATTCCACAATATTCGTTGGGACTGGGACGGTGGGCCTTGAGAGCCCGAGAAAATTGTTTACTGAGACACATTACTCGATTTATATATCATTTATACTAATCTCGACAATCTGACATCAAGAAAATCGAGATCCTACACATTCAATCTTCATCAATGATACGCGTCTTACAATGGAGCGGGTCTCGGACATGTGATGCTCGCTCACTTGGTCACCTGAGCTCACAAGGAAACAAAGAAAAAGAAACATATTTTTTCTTTTTCTTTTTCTTGAATGATAAGCTTTTCAAATTGAATGCACGGAGCATGACATCATCGTGCAAAAGTGGAAATCATTTGATCAAGGATTTTTGGTTTTGGCTTTTTCTTTTTCCGAAAATCATTTTGAAAACTGTTTTATATAATTATTTGTTTTCATGGTATGATTTAGAGTATATATAGGCTTAGACACACTCTACACTTTAAATTGACTTTGTAATTTTCTGTATTTGTTTTTATCTTTTATTATTTGTGCATATACACGATTGTGGCTATCTTAATAATAGAAACTTTGTATTTGTATTTACTAAATCCATTCACCGACACACTAGCACACCATATTTCTATTATTGTGTCATTTATACAGATAAGTATAGAGTCGGGGTTTCACTGGAAGCAAACTCTCTATCATTTGGGATAAAGATATTGTTTGTCTGTCTCTCACCCTAGCAGGAGCTTTTGCTGTCGTTGGAATATACTGGATACGCGTTATTGTTGTTAACTTTTTCAGTCAAATCAACAGAAGATTTATATGGTACCATACAACACTACAACAACAACATTATCCCATTGTCTTAGAAGCTCTTGCCTATAGCGAGGTATGAAAGAGTCGGATGTATGCAACCATACCCATGTGTTAGAAGCACAGCGAGATTTTTCAGTATTTTTAAATGAAGCGATATCAATACATTTATTAGTTCTTCAAAAGCTCAAAATTTCTCTTATAAACAAAGTTTGATTTGGCTTTATAGTTATTTGGTAACAAAAAAATCACCATGCTCCACTTTACAGTAAAATCCGTTTCTATCTATATAGGTCTCTTGAAACACATATCATGTAAATCTCCAGATGTATGTGTAATTTTAGTTATGGTCAAATGTAATTTATGTTTTGATATATAGATTCAGCCTTCTCTCCAAAATTTGCAATACCTCAAACACAAGTATGAATTTCTAGAGAAAATAAAGATTTTCGATTAATCCATAAAATGCATAAATATACATGTACTTTGTTTGAGACGTTATTTGATTTACGCGATATCTTTTGATGTTGTTGAGATATACTAAGTATGTGTTAAGATAAAATTTAGGTTGACGTTGCACTTTTTTACACTTTTTGTGTATGTTTTGGTTTTTCATTATATGTATATATATGGTCATGTATTTTGATGACTTTCTATTTGTGTTTAATAAATTCATTGACTAGTACACTAGCACACTATATGCATATTATTATTTAATCTATGCAGATATATATTGAGTTGGGGGTCTCACTGGAGGCAAACTCTCTATCCTTTGGGATGGAGATATCGTTTGACATCATCTCACCTTCTTCAGACTCTAACGACAGATATTGTTGTTGTTAAGGGTTGCCTCTGGGCTGGCTGAGTCTCGAGTGTCCTCTCATTTTGCAGGGCTGCCAGTGGAGCACATCCCTCGATTTACATCCTACCTGGCTAAGGGGCCTCTGGTACAAGTGGGGGGAAAACACACTCCCTCATCAAAGCTATTGTTGTCGTTGAGAGATAATGAATATGCTTATTCACTATTCCCCTCATCAAATCTTTCTTAATAAAGCAAAATCATAAGGAAAATCATAAGGAAATAATAATAAAAGAAACATGAGTCTCTCAATCACATCACACTTCCAAACTCTTTTCCCACCTGCTCCTCTGTGCACAAATCTCAAAGCCTTCATTTTCAGCTCTTTCTGAAATACCAACATAAACTCTAGATTCTATATTCTCATGTGTTATTACAGAACAGAGATCCCAGCTCTCCGGTGTTCTTTCTTAGCTACCGGCAGGAAAAGGTGACCAACAAAAGATATGTTGAGGCATCAAGATCAAGGATCCGCAGCTTCAACCAAGTATTTAGGAGATAATATTTGCCATTCATTTAACCATGGCCGTATTCTTCTCCGATCTTCCTTGGCTACTTTTTTCTTGGTTATTATTTGCGCCGGAGCGTATATGTCCACGCGCTTGCCTGCTTCTTTTCCTGTAAGTATTCTTTTTAGCATTTTTATCAGAACCTCGTAGTTACCTCGTATTCTCTTTTTTCTTCCTTGTTTTAATGAAATAATCATTCGTATTTTCATACCTGTATGACACTTTTTCTCTTTCCTCTCCACCGCCTTCGCTTTTGTGTTGTTGTCACCTTTTTTTTCTCTTATATGTTTTACTTGTTCACATACCAGAACAAAAAAATTAATAATTTGTTTTGTTTTTTTGATTTGTTTTATTATTGTTATGCATATCTTACTGTTTGAAAAATTTGCTCTGTTTGACGCTTTCTTTCGGCGTGGTTTCCTCTTGTCGGCCACAAACTTTGGCCTACATTTGTGCCTTCTGTTTGCTCAAAGAAAGGGAAAATGCAAAAAGATTTGTACTTTCTGAAGAAATTGTTGCCCATAGCCTTACTTCATGTGACAAGAAACTGCTTACATGTGTTATACCTATATAGTCTTATCCATAAAAATGGCACATTAATACATCGGTGATTCCTTCTTTAAGAATCTTCATTTTTGACACCATAATTAGTACATAGTTTTCGGCTGTTAATTTGGAGATTGTCACATGTAATAATGATTTTGGTATAATCAATATAGTTTAATGAGTTGAAAGATTATAAGACCAAATTTGTTTCAGCAGGTAAGATATCAAGATTGTTAATCCTCCGTTCTAATTGATTTTTTTTTTAAGGTAGTCTAACATAATTTATAAGTACTTTTTACCATTTGACCAAATCTTGTCTGCAAGTATTGACTGATGAATTTATTTTACAGTCAGATTCTGGAAGTGTTCGCCAGAAATCAGTATTTACAGGGTTGATATTCCAGAGTCAGCCTATAGAACAGCCTCTAAAGAAGAGGGATGAAGTTGTATTCCCACTTAATTGCTCAATTAGTAACAATGCTAAAGCATGTCCAGCTGAGTATTACCCATCAAGATTTCCTGTCCAAGATAACGCCTTTGTCCGGCCAGGGCAGCCGGAGAAGTGCCCGGATTACTTTCGATGGATCCATGAAGATCTATCGCCATGGAGGGAGACGGGAATTTCGGAAGAATTGGTGATGAGTGCCAAAACCACTGCCAATTTTAGATTGATCATATTGAATGGAAAGGCTTATGTGGAAACATATCAAAAGGGATTTCAGAGTAGAGATACGTTTACTCTGTGGGGGATTCTACAGTTGTTGCGTCGATATCCAGGTCAATTGCCTGATTTGGACTTGATGTTCGATTGTGTCGACTGGCCTGTTGTTAAGAAGGATGATTTTTACCGGAAAATGAATGAAAATGTTGATGTTTCGGCTTTGGCCCCGCCACCGTTGTTCCGATATTGTGGAGATGATAAAACCTTTGACATTGTCTTTCCTGATTGGTCATTTTGGGGATGGTAAACACTGCAGCTAATTACTAGTTTCATTTTTGGCTGATGCTTCACATGAATTCTTATTTTTGAATGATAATAAGGGTTGTTTCTGGTTTTGTTGACTGAATTATTTAGGCCTGAAATCAACATAAAGCCATGGGATCCACTGTTGCAAGACTTGAAAAAGGGAAATGAGAGGACTAAATGGGTTGACAGGGATCCACATGCTTACTGGAAGGGAAATCCTGAAGTGGCAGAAAAAAGAAAGGAGTTGATCAAGTGCAATGTTTCTGATCAACAGGACTGGAATGCACGCGTTTATGCTCAGGTAATGCATGTTCGTTCTCTCAGTACTTACATTTATTCTAGGTTTATCATTAAATGGCCTCAAGGTTAGATCTTGAACTGAACTTGATGAAACTTCGACGACAGAGCTTAATATGAGGTAGTGGATGTTCAATCAGGCGACACTGACTAGATGAAAGAGGTAACTGCTATACTCGATAGAGAGTAAATGATGGGCAGATTCACCTTTGGTACTTGAACTATTGAGTTTGAGATGAGAAATATAATGTCCAATTTTGACAAGTTCAAAAGCTTTCCTTAAACTCAATGATTTATGTTCTCATTGTAATACTGTAATAGTACTCTGAGGTTTGAAGGTGGGATATGAAAAGGGAGAATTGTGGACAGATTAGTGATTTTTAATGTTGCATATCTAGGCACAAAAAGAGAAAAGAAACAATTGTATATTAGCCCATAGAAAACAAACCTCAATAGGTGAATCAGGAGGATTCACCACTATCATACCTATCAAAAGAGAGTTATTGTGTGCATTTATTTCATCATGGGGAGCTCATATTATTTTCCACCACCAATGTCAAATAATTCATATGCTAAAGTAGGTAATGTATATTTTAAAAGGGCTTTTTTTTCCCATCAACATAGCTGCTGCATACTCAAGAAGGATTGGTAATGATCATATTTGGTTGGATTAAACTACAGAATTGGTTGCAAGAGCAGGAGCAAGGATATCAACAGTCAGATTTGTCACGGCAATGCAACCATAGGTATGTTAATACAACAACAACATTATCGCATTGCCTTAAAGGCTCGTGCATATGGCGGGGTATGAGGAGGTCGGATGTACGCAACCATACACATGTGTTAGAAACACACACAGGTTGTTTCCCGATGACCCATAATGAAAATCGTCAAGCTGTGTCGATCAACTACTACTTCACAATATAAGAAACGTAGCCAATTTAGTGAGTCGTTTTGTTTTATTCCATCGTATTCTGAAGTAAAGGAAAAATGTATCATTGACTCCATTTGAAATGGACACAACCAAAGGTACGTTAATCAGATGCTAAATCTGTCATCAAGCTTTTTGCTTGTTGTGCAGTTTTACTTTCCTGTTTTATTCTTAAGCATGTCATTCTTTTTGCTCGATTTCTTTAACTATTTGATAGTTCTCTTTAGATGGGATGCTTTAGTCATCTGTAGGATGCGTCGAAACACCATACATATTTTGAGTTCTCTTTGCTAAATCCTATCTATGGTTCTTGTGCTTAAACCCTTTTCCAACTTGTCTTGTCCAAGCAGGTTCAAAATTTATATTGAAGGATCCGCCTGGTCTGTGAGTGAGAAGTACATCCTGGCCTGCGATTCTGTCACGTTAGTAGTAAGGCCACTTTACTATGATTTCTTCACGAGAAGTTTGATCCCTTTGCAACACTACTGGCCTGTAAGAGATGAAGACAAATGCAGATCCATAAAGTATGCTGTTGACTGGGGGAATAGCCACGAGCAAGAGGTAAAATTGTTGTGAATATTGTCACACATCAGACACTTTAAAATAAAATGCATGAGTTATATGAGGATGAGGTACCACCAACCATTGTCTTGTTTTGAGTAGATATGAGCCTCACCTCATGTAAGCTCAAGTTTCAATATGGTATCAGAGCGAGGTTAAAATGTGGATTCACATCTTCCCTGACTCATGATTGCCCATTTATTGTCTCCCCTCATCCAAGTCCAGAAGTTCATGTCTGGTTTGTGATTGAGGGTGTGTTTTAAGGTGCGTGTGTATGTCAAGCCACGTTGACACGTGAGAGCTGGTGTTGAGAATATTGTCCCACATCGGACACTTTGAGATAAAATGCATGGGTTATATGAGGATGGACTCACACCTTCCGTGACCCATGATTGGCCATTTATTGTCTCCCCTCACGCAAGTCCAGAAGTTCGTACCTGGTTTGTGATTGAGGGCGGGTTATAAGGCACGTGTGTATATCAAACCACGTTGACACGTGAGGACAGGTGTTGAGAATATTGTCCTACATCGGACACTTTGAGATAAAATACATGAGTTATATGAGGATGATGTACCACCACTTACTGCATGGTTATATGAGGATGAGGTACCATCACTTAGTGCCTTAAGGTTTTTGAGTGGATATAAGTCTCACCTCATGCAAGCTCAAGTTTCAACAAAAATCTATCAGTATTTCTACTGATCCTACATTAATATGCGCCTCAAAATATTTGCTAAAACACGTGGTGTATGACAGGCACGCGCAATTGGCAATGCGGCAAGCAGATTTATTCGAGAGGAATTGAGAATGGATTATGTATATGATTACATGTTCCACTTGTTGAGCGCATACGCTAAGCTTCTAAAGTACAAGCCAAACGTGACTCCTGGAGCTGTGGAACTTTGTTCCGAGTCAATGGCATGCCCTGAACAGGATCCAATGTATAAGAAATTCATGATGGAATCTGTAGTTAAAGGTCCAGCTACCGCGGCTCCATGCGAGATGCCGCCCCCGTACGGCCCTGCAACTCTTCATTCGGTTCTGGACAGGAAAAATACATTGATTAAGCAAGTACAGACATGGGAAGAACAATTTTGGAATAGTCAGAATAAGCAGGGGTAGGTGTATACATGTTCTGTTCTGGCATGTTTTTACCTTTAGATATATGTATTAACAGGAGTACAGGTGAATGTAGAAAAACTGTTGAGAATATTGTCCCACATCGGACACTTTGAGATAAAAAAAACATGGGCTATATGAGGATGAGGTACCACCACCTATTGCCTTTAAGGTTTTGAGTGGATATGAGCCTCACATCATGTAAGCCCAAGTTTCAAACATGTATCAGAGTAGATTTAAAATGTGGATTCACACTTTGTTTGACTCATGATTGGCCGTTTATCGCCTCCCTTCATCCATGTCCAGATATTCATGTCCGGCTTGTGTTTTGTGATTGAGGACGGGTTCTAAGGCGCGTGTGTATGTCAAACCAAGTTGCCACGTGAGGACAGGTGTTAGGAATATTGTCGCATATCAGACACTTTGAGATAGAATACATAGGTTATATAAGGATGATGTACTACCACCATTGCCTTAAGATTTTGAGTGGATATGAGCATCACCTCATGTAAGACCAAGTTTTAACCAAAAAAAACCTCTCTTTAGTTGCATTTGTTCTTCCACACAAGATTACACGGGCTTTTTCTAATCTTGGGATAGGTTGGTGATCAACAAATGTATTACTACTGTAATTTAAAGTTGTATTGATGAGGAAAAGAAGGAAAAATATATAAGGAAAGTTGATGTAAACAACATTAATTTTTTCCCTCTAATTTCAGCTTTGTATGTGAGTGATTGGATCCGCACAGGAAATTCTTGCCTAGTGGTCCTTCAAGTATAAAGTCTTCTAGCAGAGACCTGAAATTTTCTGTTGCGTTGATCAGTAATCATCAAACTGTAGATGGATCAAAACAATACAAATGAGTTGATTTGATATGTAATCACCAAACTGCACATTGCGCTTGTATGAGGACGTCCCTTATGAATTCTCTGGTGTTTAAGTTGATAAAGATTTAATAAAGTGGTTGGGAGAATCGTGAAATCCTTTACAATTCTATGGTGTTTGTCTTCCAAAGTTATGGTGGTCGTTTAGTGTGATAACGAGAGGGTGGGTTTGGATCAATGGTAAAGTTACTATTTTGTGACTTTGAGGTCACAGATTTAAGATGCGAAAACAGCTTCTTACATCAAAGTCACAGATTTAAACTGCGGAAACAGCTTCTTGGATAAAAAAGTATAAAATAAAGCTTTGAACATCATATTGCAAAGCAAACTGGTGTCTTCTCAGATCCTATACAAAGCGGGAGCGTAGTGCATCATGAACTTTTTTTTGTATGATAATGAAGGATCGTCTTATGGTGTTTGTCTTCCAAAGTTATGATGGTCGTTTAGTTTGTTGGCAAAAGGTTGAACTCCAACCCAAAAGGTCTTCAATGTCTCAGCCCCAAGAACTGCGTGGAGGATGTAAATCAAGAGTCCAGCGGCCTCCTAGATTGGGTGAGGTCTTACACAGTTACTCACACAAGGTGTCCCCACAAACCAGGCCTTTGACCTGGGCAGCAGAGGAGCAACTCACACAAGGTGTCCCCACAAACCAGGCCTTTGACCTGGGCAGCAGAGGAGCAACTCACACAAGGTGTCCCCACAAACCAGACCTTTGACCTGTGCAGCAGAGGAGCAACCACACTATGCGCGTCCCTGGATTCGAACTCATGACCTTTTGTATACATCCAGAGTTCAGCGGCCTCCTAGATTGGGTGAGGTCTTACACAGTTACTCACACAAGGTGTCCCCACAAACCAGGCCTTTGACCTGGGCAGCAGAGGAGCAACCACACTGTGCGCGTCCCTGGATTCGAACTCATGACCTTTTGTTGGCAATTCCCAAACCGAGTACCAACTAAACTATGTCTTGGGGCTGATGGTTGTTTAGTTTGATTATACATGACGGTCGTTTCGTGTGCTAATGAGGCTCAGATCATCGTCAAAGGGATCTCGCAAGTGTTTTCAGTATCCATGCAACATCTCATGATGAAAATTTTGGAGAATGTGCAAGATGAAAACGCCACTGCTTGCTGCCATGCTGTGGTCCGGATGAAAGTTTCCTAATACATACATACATACATATATACATATATATATATATACATATACATATATATATATATATAAAATTAATGTATGTTTTCTGTTGTTCTGGTCTAACAGTAGATGATAGTATAGGGCATCTAGTTAACACCTCTAAGCCGTCTAATCTGCATGTACGCTTTCTTTCTATGTGAAAGGTCTTGAATTCTGTATTATAACGAGGGAGACGATTTTCATTAATCATTAATAACAGGACGAGAAATTTTCATCTTTCTATCTCATTTTCAACGTCGCGTTGGCCAATTATTTAAATTATACAAAATTATATTGACTGATTTTATTCATAACAACATCCGATCCCTAGCATGTATATTGTCTTTATACGTATAAATGATTGGTTCAAATACTCAACTTTTCCTTTAATTCTAATATACATGTTAATCTACTAGTATGAAAATTGCAAAAAATGACTAACTCCATGTTTACATCATTTACTAGCCCGCTGCTCTCTTAATAAAAAGAACGTTCTCGATGTACTATCTTTTTCCGCGTTTGCTGAGGGTTAACAACTTCATAAACAACTTATCAAAACGGTAACTTTACTTTAGACGAGTAAATAAATAATGAACGAGAAAGTTTTCTCGGCCAAGTGGTTGAAACAATATGGCAAAAAAGATTAAAAACTTACAAGGTTTTTCAACAACAATATTACATACTACACAACCAAATTTTCAGTTGGGGTAGTAGTAGTAGTTATAAAATTTAAGATGGAACCAAAAAAGGCCTAACAAATGGAAGGAAATACACAATGCATAAACAAAATAATTGATTGGAGAGGGTGATTAAATTGTATGGAAATTAGAGTGCTCGGCCTTTAATGATGTCGAAGCTCATTTCACTAGGATCTGTGGCCTGTAACTCAACTTGGATTCCGTCCAATTCTCTCTTGAATCTATCCTTGGAGCTTGCATACACCATCTTCATTCTCACTTTTGCTGTGTCTGGCGACCTAAAATCACCACCCCCAACTCCATCAAATCAAGTCATAATCCTACTTTTTATAAATAACATTATAATACTATATCAATAATTTTGATTACAATATTGCATAGGTGTTAGGAGGAAACACTTAGTCAATGACAAAACTTGAATACGAGTGAAGATCTTCTATCTGAACATCTATCACGTTTTCTATGACATTTACTGGATAAGATCATACTATGTGTAGTGTTTGTGCTTACCTAGTGTATTAGTTTAATACACAATGTCAATGATCCCAAATGATATGACAGAGATTGAAATCGACAATAAGAGAGAATATCATCTCCCTTCCAATACACATTGTATAGTTTCGTTTAGTAGAATAAAAGATGTGATAGAGAAGATCATTTGCGTAAATAGAACCCAAAAAATAGTAAAGCATGTATTATATGCAATATGCGTACGTACCATGCAATGAAGAAAATCTTGCTTTTTTGGCAGTTCTCATCAGTGATGAAATCAAAATCAAAGACTGCATAGCGACATTCATTTGGAGGTAGAGCTGCAGTGAAATCATCATAGCTTTCCTCAGGGTTCCCAAGCTTCTCCACCAGCACCTGTTGTCCCTCTATCTTGAATGTTATAAATCGATAGTTTCTCTTTGCTTTTAACTCCATAAACTTCAGCTTACATTCATCATTCACAGCCATTCCAGACGTTGCGTTCGCCTGCATCTCCACATCTTTATTTCTCATGGTTATATGTTAACCCAACATAACACACTTCTTTACCTTGATCCTCGTTCAAATCCATTTTGATCAAAGGAATTAGACGAATGTTTCAAGTAATCTTGTAACACATGAAACTTAATTCAACCATTTTTCAATAAGTTAGAAAACAACCTAAAAAGTTAATGTTTTGGGACATTATCAGAATTAACTAATAAAAGAGCGCGAGAGTAAGAAATGATCTTAGAATCCAATCATTAACGGTTATATAACATCTCTAATTCAAAATGGAACATGCAACTTTGGTTTCATTTGACTCATGTAAACAAAATTATAAACAAATTTACATCATCTTGAACGTCTCTAATTCAAAACCAAGCATGCATTTTTGGTTCATTTACCTCCTTTATGAAGATGAACAAAACTAGAAACAAATTCCATCCGCAACATTTATATCATCTTCTCATACAAATACAGACAAATGCCTAAAAAACTGATATATAATGTTGTCAAGTTTACAGTGAGATCTTCAGACTCAAATAATGAGACGTTACAAATCGTCCGAAGAATTTAAACAGCAGAAAGGGAGAGAAAGAAGAAAACGTACACGGAAACATAATGTAGAAAAAACGATAAGAGGAAGAACAATGTACCATTTTTGTGATCCAATGAGCAGGGAAAAGGCAAAGGCAGTCTGCAAAATGGGAAGAGAAAGAAAAGAGAAACAAGAAAGATGAGATAATTGGGCAAGGATAGAGATCCTTGACTCTTGAAAACATGAGATAAAGTAAGAGACATTTGTGGAGATTAAGAGATTTTCTTGGAACTAAACTAAGGTTGAGAATTGTCTTCTATTTTGGGCTGCCATCTTCTCCGTCTATTAATATTAACAAACTCTTTTTCTCTTTGCTTGCTGTGTATTATTTCTTGGCTCGAAATAACTTATGTATCTAAGTATATAACTTAGATATGCATGTGAATATAATACATGGTTATACATAAAGATGTTTCATTAATGAAATCTACTTTCAATTGACATAGTAATGTACACGTAAACAACATCTTCTTACAAGGCAAAGCCGAAACAGACTCTCTCACACACACATATATATAAGTGCATGTATGTATATAAATATAAATTGATCGTATGATATTACATTTTTCGATTTGTGCTTGTTATAAAAATTTGTCAATTTTTCTGAAAATAAAGAGTTCCGACGTTTTATGGGATCATGTTTCGGACAATGATGTAAATATTAAGTGAAAAGTGAAGGGTATAATGTCATAAGAAATAAACTTATGGAAATGTAAATGCACAAAATCAAAGTTGAGGGTAAACATTGGGAGATGCGCAGGTGGGAGGGGACGCCGCAGACGCGCCTAATAGAAGGGGAGACAGGTGTAACTATAGCAGGGTTTTTTTTTGCTTTTCACAGGAGATATATATATATATATACACGCGCACACATACATATGTATGGAAGTTGCAGCCCTCATACATACACATATACACACACATACATACATATGTATGGAAGTTGAAGTCTCGTAGATATATCGAGTTTTATCTGGTTTGATGATGTAGTTACGCAATGGAAAGAAATAGGGCTGTTGAACAAACTGAACAGTTCGCGAACCGTTCGACTTCGGTTTGTGTTTGGTTCGTATTCGTTCGGTAATTATTTATTAACAAGTCGAATTCGGACAGGCATTTGAGTTCGTTTAGTTAAACGAGCCGAAATATTCACGAACCGTTTGGCTCGTTTAAACAGTTATAAGATTATTGAGCCAAACTCGAACAAATTTCAGAGTTCGTTTAGCTAAATGAACCGAGCCAAACAGTTCGTTTAGCTAAACGAACCCGAATTCGAAAACCTAGTATTTTGTTCGGCTCGGTTCGTTTACACCTCTAATTCTCTATTAAGTCAGTATAGTTTATTCCATATAATACAAGATATTCTATGAGCATCCAAAAGTAAAAATGTTTCATATACCTTAGTATCCGACCTCCCGTACTCCGTCGTAGGCTGGAGCATCTAAGGCAATATGGTAATGTTGTTGTTGTAGTAACCGTACATAGCAGGACTTCATGTTAAATTGTAATAAACGAAAAGATGTTCCTTTGGTGCCAATGGGCTCCTTGTACTATGACAAACTTCTACTAGTGGGCTCTGGAAACCTGATTTACATCTCTACACACTATGTGGGACCAGAGGTGACAGAGACCTTTATTGGTTGGGGTTCAAATTTTGTAATAAACAAAAAGATCATACAAGAGGAAGAACAGGAGAGACCATCAAATCCATTGGATATATGTTTTCTGATGGAGGCCATGAAGCTATAAATCCAGAGCTTTTAATTTATGCCATCTCGCCAAGTCCAATATTGCTTTGTCCTGTTCAAATATTGAGATCAATGTTTGATATTTTTCATTGATAAATTTGATGTACATCCAGTACCTATTTATACAAGTCTCAGCTTTCTATACAAGGAAATACATTTATCACCTAATCAATCAAATTAAATCTCTAACTAATCAAATCAATCAATCTATCTATGGTAAATATTGACTCTATTATACAAGGTAAGTAAATATCTTATCTCGTAACACTCCCCCTTTAGTTGAACAGTAGGATCCCCGATGTTCAACTTGTGTAAGACCCTTGTGAATATTCGCCCATTTACTGCCCTGGTGAGTATATCTGCGAGCTGGTCTTCTGAGCGGACAAACGGGAGAGTAATAATGCCACCATCAAGCTTTTCTTTGAAAAGTGTCGGTCGATCTCGATGTGTTTCGTTTTGTCATGCTGAATTGGTTTTTCTGAGATACTAATCGAGGCTTTGTTGTCACATCTTAGACATGTCGGACCTTTCATCAGGAGACCAAGTTCAGCCATAAGCTTTCGTAACCACAATACTTCGGTAATACCTTTCACAATTCCTCGAAACTCTGCTTCGGCACTAGACAATACAACCACTGACTGTTTCTTGCTCCGCCAGGTTACCAGATCGCATCTTACATATTCTTTCAATCTTGAACGGGCATAAACTAACTTTGAAAATTAAATTCTATGGAGAATTGTCAAATTAACTTCTTCTTTGTGAATTAAAGTTTATGAATACAAAGATCAAAAAGGTTTTGAAGTAATGCTTAAAAGTTTTTGACATAATTTGATGTGATCTTTGAAAAATTATGAGTCGATTATGAAAACCTGCAGAATTCTTCCTCGTCTTGTTTTCCTCTTCCTTTGGTATTAAACATTTCATACATATAAGTTCAATCTTCCTCTTGTAGAACAAACAAAAGGAATACCGCCATTATTTCCTAGGAATCATTTTTCGCACAGTCTACCTTGCTCATTGGTGGAAGCAAAATTGTTTTTAGTGACGGTAAAACATTTGTTATATCTCGGCGATTCTCATTATTCTTGTATCATTATCTTTATGTTTGGTTATGGCACCTTTATAATCTTTTCCTACAATCTTGTGTTTTTACAAAGGTAATCTCATCATTTTGATAACTACTTCATTGATGCTCTCTTCCAGCTCCTACTTCTATTTTGTATTATTAGTTTGTCATCTTCTGGTTTTCATTCCTCTCTATTTCGTTACCATATTTGTCTAAATTTCCAACAATTTCTATCTTGGGGAAATAGAATTCCACACCAAATATTTCATTTCACATTCAAAGGAGAAACAATGAGATGGCTGAATTAACCTTAAATGATTATTTCCTCTTTCTCAAAAATATTATCATAATTTTCATTTTAGTTTGTCTCGAAAATATCGTATATTTTCTAAAAATAGTATTATTTAGTATTTAAAATTTTCATATTACCATTTTGACTAATACTTGTATAGTTTCTCTAGTTTACTTTAACATTAACCAACTAAAAGTGGAATAAGAATATTGACCAACACAGTTTGGTTTTTTAAAATTATACACCAACAACATCATTACCATACTGCCATAGAGGCTCCCGCCTATGTCAGACTATGGGGTTCGGACGTACGCAACTATAACTATGTGTTGGAAACACACATACGTTGAATTTTCATATTACCGTTTCGACTAATACTTGCATAGTATCTCTGGTTTATTTTAATATTAGCCAACTAAATATGAAATGAGAATATTGACCAAAATAGTTGCGTTTTTTAAAACTATGATCAAATCAAACAATGACAATATTTTTAGACACGATCTCTATCGTGGCCTCGTACCAACTTCCTTTAAAATGTATACATTTCTACCTCAAGCTAATACGCATGCACATATAATATTGTAGTGTTTGAATAGACTAATCTATTCTCAAATCACATAAATCTTTGCTCAGGCTCACCGCCTACCGGTTCGTTTAGAGAATTCTAAATCTTAATTTCCAGGTATTTTCCTACTGGTGTGGCTTTTGTAGGTCAAACTTGTTTCAGTATTTACGCAATTATCTCCTTTAGGACCAGCACTACATTTTTGTACAATTTCATTAACCTTATGTACGCATATATGTACTTACATACAAACACATATACATATATACGCGCACACGGAATATCAAATAGGACGAATGGAGCACTTTGTTTCTAATACCCCAATCTTTTTTTGCATTATCATGTAGTAATAAGTTAAAGAGTTCGATTTGTTTCAAAAGTTCGATTCTATAGACACGTACAGTATGAGTGTTCCTCTGTTGTTAGGCCGAATGCCTGCTTTATGGGAACACTTTGTGTGTGTCACGGCGTAAGTGCACACCCAACCTAGGAGGCTGCTGGGATTCTGATTTACATCATCCACAATAATCCTTGTGGCTCAGATGATGGGAGTCCCAAGGCAAGGTCAAACTTGTTTCAGTATTTATGCAATTATCTCCTTTAGGACCAGCACTACATTTTTTTACAATTTCATTAACTTTATATACACATATATATACTTACATACACACACATATATACTGAATTCTCTCACTAAAACACTAGCACATCATATCACTATTATTGTGTCATTTATACACGTACATAGAGCGTGGAGTCTCACTGGAATCAAACTCTCTATCTTTTGGGATAGAGGTATTGTTTGCATGCCGCTCACCCTCTCAGACCTTAACGATATCTTTTGATGTCGTTCGGATATATTGGATATAATATATATATACATATATATATATATAATTGGAATATCCAAATAGGACGAATGGAGCATTTTGTTTCTAATACACCAATCGCTTTATTATATTATGATGTAGTAATAAGATGAAGAGGTTTGCACCGACCAGTGGGGAAATGCATCGTCGAAGTTATTTGACACCAATGAACAAAAGTCAATTGCCAAATTGAGCAACGAGTAAAAAACAAACATATTCATTATATTCCAACAACATCAATACTTGTCGTTAAGGTTTGGGGAAAATGAGAGTCAGACGTTTGAAGAGAATGAGACAGACAAACGATATCTTTATTGCTCCGATAGTAAGATTTTATAGATATCGTAAATTAAACAATATGTCTCAATAGAAAAGCTCTCAAAATCTTCACAGATTACCTGAAAAAAAGGTCCAAATTCAAGTCATTGACAATGATTGATTGTAAGTAAATTGCAACAACAGGTCCGATAATTAATATGATTTATAAACCCTGCATTACACTGCATATTTCTCGCATGTGTCATAAATACCATGTTAGTTTTACGTGGTTTACTATCAATAAATTATAGTTTCCGGCCAATTTTTCTCAAAGGGGAAAAAAGAATTTGGTTTAAGCAGAAATGTCAAGCGCAGTCCAAACCCCACGTCATTGCCTACAACAAGGCCAGTAGATTTTTTTCTTTTCCTTCTTAAATTCCCCGACCCCACGGTCCCCACCCCCCCAGTAAGACTCACCATTGGCAAACCATTGATTCTCATACTTAGATCATAAAGTTGAAATCCCTCGTTCCGGGATCTTACCGTCCAAACTCAAAAAAGTATGTGTGAAGAATGTTAATCAGGAGTCCATCGGCCTTCTAGATTGGATGAGATCTTACGCAGCAGCCCATAAAAGATGTCTCTCCGTAAACCAGACCTTCGGCATATCAGCAGAGGAACACCTACACTACACTGTGCATGTCCCTGGAATCGAACTCTGGACCTCTTGGAGCAAATATCAACCCGAGTACCAACTGGACTATGTCCTGGGGGCGTATTGATTTTCAGACTGTGTATATATTGGGATAGAGGTATTGTTTGCCTTACTCTCATTTTTCTTAATTCTAACGATAATTTGTGTTGTCGTTGCAATATATTAGATATGTGTTCTGTGTCGTGTGTATATTTATAAAACTTGTTGAACCAAAATAAAGTGTCAATACATTTAAAATATTCAATCACTATATCACAGCTTATCTTTTAAAAAAAATTAAAATTTTACACACATGCGCGTGAGAAAGGGATATGGCTGATACTAAAAACATGTAACGATAATTACCACTAGACCCACTTCAAATGCATCAGTATCTTACTAATTAAGTTGTTCATTAGAAAATTATAAATAAATAAAAGTTGTCTAACTAACAAGCTTATGTAATTAAATAGCAGCTTCAACAACATAACCCTTTTCGTATGCTCATGTTATTGTCCATTTTAAAACCAACTTAGTAACATAAATTAATCACACGGCTGTCTTAAATTCTATATTTGTCACAACCACATTCACTGATAAAACATCAAATTTCACGTGCGGAAATGTTACAATAAAATTTAAGAAACTCTAAAACAATCTGTGGGAAAGCGATCTTAAAGCTAACTTCTTACAATAACATGAGAGTAGACTACCACGTGACAGTTGTGCATGGGAGTGCCGGTTTCAAAAATAGAAAACATCATTTCATTCTTATATCTATGTCACGATTGTCCCTTACATAATGATATATATATATATATATATATATATATATCGGTACTATTTACTCCGTCCATCTCAAAATGTTATTTTAATGGATTTTTCATGACAGTGTACTATTTTAAAAAGTAAGTTAGGACCATGTTTTTAGGACAAAACGAATAATATTTATACTTAAAATGGGCCATCATGTGGGGATTAGATATTCTTTCCAGTTTTGTGTCTACAGCTCTTCTCCACGATGTATTTTTACATAATTTCACATTGTGTTATATATGGAACATGATGTGGGGATGATATCTTTACCTAGTTTGGTGTCCTTGATCCTCTTTCTTAACGTGTTTCTACATGGTTTGATTATGTATAGCACTCTAACATGTCATTCACGTAACACATAGTGAAATTATATCAAACCAGAAAAAGAAAAATTAATTACACAATCAGGTTTGCTACAAGATGCAAGGTTCGAGTCCCGTGAGAACAACATCTTCAGACTCCAATAGAGGGATTTGAAGGTGGACTCCGTATAGGTCTATGAGCATTGTGCCTCTCTCTTAGCATGCCGCTGAGTACATGATTTACTTACTCCCAGCTGACTCGTCGCGCAGGGGTGTGAGGGGCGTTGGGGTTGAGTAAACAACCTTTTGCTACAAGGGTCCATCGTGAAAGGGGATGTGATCTATTGCCCCATATTTCTCCTCACCACATGTGTTACCGTGCGACACATGGTAGTAGATGATGGGTGATGAGGCTAGATGTGGGTGTCCCTCATCTAGCCTTACCACACACCCTTGCTGACACGTGTCACGCGGTGACGCGTGGGGTGATGGGTTTACGGTGAGGGAATCCTAACCCTCGTGAAAGTGCCCAATCAACATCTATGTGTGAGAAGATTGAATGGTCTAGAAAATGAAGAATGTGTACTCGTTTTGAGCTTACAAACCAAAAGACTGCAAGGATGTTGACGCTCAAACATTGACAAGTCATAACATTATTTGATTAAACAAATATTCCTACTTGTCCTCTCAACTTTTGACTAATAATTTCCATACTCTTCCTCCTCTATAAATACTCCTTCTCCCCTCACCTAAATCAAATCGAACTTTCAACATATAGAATCCCTCTTTCAAGATCAAAACATACAATTCCTCTTTCGAGTCCTCCTACTTGCTCTTTTCAAGAAATGGTGCTCCTACAAATGTTCATTGCCATGGCTACATTTCTTCTTTTCTTGTTGTGGAGGGTGGTTCGTTTGTGTTGGATATCACCAAATCTTGCATATAGGAAGCTTAAGGCAAATGGGTTCGGCGGTCCGACCCCAAGTTTTCCATTAGGAAACATAAATGACATGAAAATGATCACGTCCAAGAAGCCAAGCAATGGTGTGATGATCACCCATGACATCCACGAGATCGTGTTTCCTTACTTTGCCCAATGGAAGAAATCTCATGGTAAGTAAATAAACCTGATGACATTAACATTCCCCCAAGATTTGTGATTTTTTACTTCACCATATGTTATGTCCGTCATATTAAATACAAAAACATCATTAACTTATTGTCTTAGAGGCTTCTGTCTATGTGTGTCATATTAAATATGACTCACTAAATTGATTGCGCTTCTTATATTGTGAAGTGTCAGTTGATCGACATAGCTTGACGTATCATTATGTGTCGTTGGGAAACAACCTCTGCGTGTTTCTAACACATGTGTATGGTTGCGTATATTCGATCTCCCCATACTCCGCCATAGACGGGATACTCTAATGCAATGAGGTAATGTTCTTGTAAACTTTCACTTCCTACTTATGGAATATCTAGGTATTTTTTAGGGAACGGTCCCACCAAAAAATCAAAAAAAATCTGAAGTCGCTTTCTTATGCATTTTCAAGTGACAAAAATATTTAATTTAAAGAATGACTTCTCCTACTTTCTCTTGTCACGCTTTTGACATGAATATTCTCAAGTCAACCTAATTTTTTCATTTTCAATGTAGTTAATGATATAATCTTCTTTGACTTTAGAATATAGTAGAATAAAGTAACATGACTCACTAAATTAGATGCGCTTCTTATATTGTGAAGTAGCAGTTGATCGACACCGCAATTTTCGAGTCATCGAAAAACAACCTCTTTGTGTTTCTAACACATGGACATGGTTACGTATATCCGACTCCTCATATCTCGCCATAGGCGAGAGCCTAACTTGATGTTGTTTTTGTATTCTCAAGTGAACCTCCTGATTATTGAACTAGATGGATTTTATGTGCGCCACTTTGAAGCTCCGTTAATTTAATACTAAGTAATAATTTTACCAACTTTCGGTGCTTTAATGGCAAGAATTCAAGTGTTCACTTGACACAAGTTTGTTACTATTCAAGATGTAGCTAAAAGTAACTTTACTTTCTTATTTGCAGGAAAAGTATTTACATACTGGCTGGGAACAGAACCATTTCTGTATATCGCAGACCCTGAGTTCTTGAAAAAGATGTCGGCAGGTGTAATGGGGAAAAGTTGGGGTAAGCCAACTGTGTTCAAGAAGGATAGAGAGCCCATGTTTGGTAACGGCTTAGTTATGTTGGAAGGTGATGACTGGGTTCGACATAGGCATGTTATAACTCCTGCATTTTCTCATGCAAACTTGAAGGTGCCCCCTCTCTCCCCTTTTAAACTTTTCTATCTTAACTTCTGTTTGATCTTCAGTCACGTTAGATGAGATCATGTCATGTGCATTTAAATGATGTCAAACTACTATTTCATCTTCAGTCATATTAGATGAGATCATGTCGTGTGCATTTAAATGATGTCAAACTATTGCACATGAAATGATTTCATTCAATGTGTCAGAAGAGAGAATTAAAAATTCCTCGTACAAGACATTGTTCATAGGTACCCAAGTTGCACGTGGTTAGTAGGTTTTAGTATACAAGACATTGTTCATAGGTATCCAAGTCGCACGTGGTTAGTAGGTTTTAATATACAAGACATTGTTCATAGGTATCCAAGTGAGACTTAAAAATTCCTCAAATGTAACGAAGAAGATATAGAGTAGTGTAGCTCACAGGGCGTAGCACAGTTTGTACTCAGGTTGATAATTGATACCAAGAAGACAACGGTTCAAATCTAGGGACAGTCACAGTGTAGGTACTCTATTTCTGATAGTTTGTAAGGGGCAATTGCTCCACTTTTGCTAGTTTGTTGGGGCACCTTGCATGGGTACTCGTGTGCAACTTCACCAACCTAGGAGGCCGCTACACACCTGATTTACGTCATCCACAAAGCTTCATGGGGCTGGAACAGTGGGATCCCAGGGCGAGGGATTTCGCCTTTTTGTTGTTAGCAAAACGTTGAACCCCAACCCCAAGGGCCCCTACATCCCGGCCCGACGAGACAGCTGGGAGGATGTAAATCAGGTACTCAGCGGCCCGTTAAAGGGAAGGCACAGAATACGCATACCCACACTAGGAGCCTACCTTTCAGACTCACATTTGAGTCTGAAGATAAGACACCCACAATGTAGGCTGCGGGATTCGAACCTTGCACCAAATCTGCCTCTCCAGAACCAACTGAGCTATGTCCCTCCGGAACCCCAACCCTAAGGGATTTCGCCTTTATGTTACCAAGATGTAGAGTGGTGTAGCTTATTATTTGGTACATGGACACTAACATTTAGACGATGATGAACAGGAAATGTCGACCTTGATGGTGGAATCAGCAACAAATATGTTGGATAGATGGACAGAAAGAATCAGTTTTGGGGAACCAGAAATCGATGTGGAGAAAGATATCATCACTACAGCCGGGGAGATCATAGCAAAGACAAGTTTCGGATTAGGGTACGAGAATGGACAAAAAGTGTTCGAGAAATTACGAGCCATGCAAACTACTCTTTTCAATTCCAACAGATACGTGGGCGTACCCTTTGGCAAACTCATGTGCCCAAAGCAAACTCTCAAGGCAAGAAAGCTAGGAAAAGAAATCGACGCCCTCCTATTATCGATAATCACCTTCAGAACCCAAACATCTTTTACAAATAGAGGACGGGTCCGAAAGCAACAGGGCCAAGACCTGCTGGCCTTGTTGCTTTCGGAGAATAATCAAGATGGTCTTACTAGGAAGACTTTGACGACAAAAGAATTGGTGGATGAATGCAAAACGTTCTTCTTTGGAGGGCATGAGACAACTGCATTGGCGCTGACGTGGACGTTGCTATGCTTGGCCATGGATCCTACGTGGCAGATTGAACTGCGTCAAGAAATTAAACAAGTGATTGGAGATGGCGAGATAGATGCATCTAATCTTGCTGGCCTAAAAAAGGTACTAATAATTCTTTTTTTAACGCTTCTCAACCAAAAAAAAAAGATTAAACCATTTATTGTGATATGTCAAATCATATACCGATTTGTTATAATCATCTTAAAACAAAAAAAAAATCATGTTATGTTTTTGTCATATTAGTCAGAATATTGCTTCCGTTTCTTCGATACTTTTAGGAGTCATACAAGGAGATCTTAAATGGCTTGCCTTTCATTCTTTAAATTCTTTAATACTTCCGACCATCCAAGTCAAAATAATTAATTGATAAGAATAATAATACTTCCGACCACTTACATCAAGTAAGAATATAATAAGGATAAGAATAATGCTTCCGACCATCGGTGTAGATAAACGGTTCAGATCTCTTCACTGCAACTTCTTCACCGCGTTTATCACCGTATGACACGTGATAACAGAGGTAGTAAGGCTGAATAAGGGTTACCCTGATCCAGTCTCACCATCGCATCCTGCTACCACGTATCGCGTTGTAGGAAGAGGGGTGAGTCAACGTGTGGTGAGAAGATCCCATCCGATAAATAAGTAGATAAATATAACCGTCTCCACGCAGTTGTTTGGGGCTGAGTTAGTAGGAGCACAACGTTTTGCCAAAAGATAAATATAGCCGTGCGTTACTCGTCTGGGCAGTGGGAGTAATCATTCCGTACACGAATCTGCACGTCAAACAGCGTAACCCTTAATGACTTTTCGCGCTTTTGACTGCTGAAGGACGGAAATATATTTCGGTCATCTGCATGACAATTACATGTCTTCCTTTTTTTTGGGATTATATCTAAAACTCTTAAATTATCAGCTCCATAACCGTCCACTATCTATCGTATTAAGGTTTAGTGGTAGGTTAAAATTGTACACAAATTATAGGGTAAGATTAAGTATATCAGATCGCGTTTTTCCTCAGGCCATGCGTAAAACCAGAAGTCTAACACACCAGAAACGGGATTTGATATTTTTCCTCCAAACTATACTCCTCCATATTGTCTATATATAGCCTGGGGTTCTTTTAAAAATAATTTGCTTTTGAGGAGAAAGTAAAAAAAAAATCAACGTAGGGGAAAAAAAAAGGAAATTTTGGATTACTATTAGAGTCAATGAGCTGCGCAAATTCGCTTATCCCTGTCCATGAATTTTTCTTACATCTTCCCAATGAAACCTTGCAGTTTTACTGAACCAATCTAACTTTGGTCAAATGTCTTCCTTTTCAGAAAAAGTAATTTAAAAAAAAGGTTAGTGAGGTTCACGTTAACTCTTTTCCTTGACTGTTTTTTTTATTGACTATTGAAAATGTTTTAATCCTTTTATTCTATAACAATGTTATACATCATGTCAGTCATTCTTATATAATGAAGTTGTCAGTGTATTAGGGTATTGTTAGAGGTGTTAAGCGAACCGAAAAGTTCGTGAATAATTTGTGTTCGATTCGTATTTGATTCGAGTTCGTTTGTTAAATTTATTTAAACGAGCCGAGTTTGAATACCAATTAGACTCGTTTACTAAAACTAGCCGAACTGTTTGTTAACTATTTGGCTCGTATGAAGAGTTATAGTATTTTCGAACAGAATTCAAACAAATTTTGAAGATCGTTACAAGAAACGAGCTAAGCCAAACAGTTTGTTTAACTAAACGAATCTAAATTCGAAAACATAGTATTCGGCTCGGCTATGTTCGTTAACACTCCTAGGTATTGCTTTCACGTTTACGTAGGGCCTTAGAACAGATTTCTAAATGTGTCTTTCATATTTTGCATCAGAATAAGTAGGTCTGGTAGATACATATGTAATAGCTAAAGATCTAATCTGATGTAATCAAACCACTGGAATTATCATGATACAATCTTACCATGCACAGGTTCATATGATCATGTCCGCCTATCAGCTTCACTAACTAAGCTGTGCATATGAATGCAGATGGGATGGGTAATGAACGAAGTACTGAGGCTGTATTCGCCAGCGCCAAACGTGCAACGGCAAGCCAGAGAGGCAATTCGAGTAGGCAAATTGGTAGTACCCAGTGGCACCAACATGTGGATCGACGTGGTGTCGATGCACCATGATAAGGAGCTATGGGGAGATGACGCGAATGAGTTTAAACCGGAGAGGTTCAAGGATGACTTGCTGTATGGGGGTTGCAAACACAAGATGGGGTATTTGCCCTTTGGTTTTGGAGGGAGGATGTGTGTAGGTAGAAATTTGACAGTTATGGAGTACAAGATTGTATTGACTTTAATTCTCTCTAGATTTTCCCTTTCCCTCTCCCCTAATTATACTCATTCTCCTGCAATCCTTTTGTCCCTTAGGCCTAGACATGGCCTACCCTTGATTCTTACACCTCTATAACTATTTTCGTTGTACCGTTCCTTTTTAAATATTTTTTTTGCTTTGTCTTGTCTTCTCCATCTTAATATACATGCTGATGAGAAATCTTCTGATACAATTGTTTGATCAAATGTAATAACATTAATTCTATATATTGAAGGTGAAATGTTGATGACAGAAGAATGGAAGTACCATGACTCCAAGAAAGAGCAAACAAACAAATCAAACAAAAAGATACTACAACAACAATATTACCCTATTGACTTAGAGACTCACGTCTATGGTGATGTATGGAGGGCTGTTCAACGAGTATTCGTTTTCAGCTTCCTTTGAGATTGGTTAATAGACCGTTTTCCTTTACTTGTACTTGCTGATCTATGCACCCTCAATGATATGAACGTTATTTACACACAACTTGCATGATTTAGAATAACTTGAATCTGGTAGTATTGCCTGGCTGCCATGTCTGTGTTACTTATACAGATGTTGTAGACTATATGTCATTTTTAATACAGTTATGGAGCGTCTTCATCCTTGTTAAAAGTGAGAACCAATAAAAACAACCTAATGTTATCATTTTCACTAGGCCGAAGACCTAGTTTGCAGTAGACACTTTGTGCGAGTCCTTATGTAAAACCTCACTAAACTAGAAAACCATCGTGATCTTGATTTACATCTTCCACAATGCATGTTGGGACTGGGGTGGTAGGACCCCAAGGCTAAAGATTTGGCTTTTTCCTCAAACTAAGGGTATCATGTCTTGACTCTGTATACATGCTCACCGTGTGGGGTTAGGCCAATAGTTCTAGAGCATCAGCACCACCTACACGCTTTAAACACAAATCGAACCTCCGAAACAATACATCACAAGATACGCATGGCCTAAACTACCCCAGTGCCTTATTTGTAAGACAGACCTTTTCATTAGATGAGGCCAAAAAATGGTCAATCAGAGGCTTAAAGTTGGTGCTCAATGCCCCAATTGCAAGAAGGATGTGTAATAACAGAACTCTGCTCTGCCGAGATCATGCCTATTAGTCTAGCTGACAATATAAACTACAACAATCCCCTGAGCCAGTGGAATCTACTAACAAGAAGTCACCATCAAGCGAGCTATTTCTCAGAAAAGTCCTGTCAAAAGAGAAACTGCACAAGAGACGACTACATTCCTCACCACTCACCTCAATCAGGTTACGTTGAGTTAACAACAACAATACATAGTATATCATGAGGTTACCTTTGATTTAACAACAAAAACAACACAACATTACCCCATTACCTTAAAGTATCCCGTTTATGGCGAGGTATAGACCATATCATATGTTAGAAACAGACAGAGGTGGTTTCCCTCTGACCTACAATAAAAATTGTGTCTTATCGATCAACCGCTACCTTACAATATAATAGTATTGTAATAGTGAGTTATTTTGCTTTACTCCGTCATATTCTAAAGTCAAAAAAGAATGTGTCTTTGACTCCATTAAAAATAGAAGCAACAACAAAAACAACACATACCTAGTATATCGAGACGACATCAAAAACTAGGTGGCCATTGATTCAAATTATCTAAACAGGTATGTTTCTTCTTCACGCCCCAATCATTTGGTTAGTTTGTTACAAGGATGACAACCACCACAAGACAACGTTCAGAACATCGTTAAGTTTCAGAGGTCCTAAATGTGACATAAATTGCATTTGCTCACTAAAAACCCAATTGAGTTGTTCCACGAACTTCTATAGAAGTCTCGTTTTGGGATAACATTTTATAAGTCTTATCATATGGCAAGGCTCCAGAACTTTAAATCACATAGAACCAACAATATCTGCGTTCACATTCCAGAATTGTGATCATACTTTATGATAATCTACTATCCAACTTCCACATGCAAAAATGAAGTTCAAGGGAAAAGAATTATGCGCAAGGGTAACATCATAGCAAACAAAACTTTAATCTGAAATAGACAAGTCATAAGACAATACACGTCGTCAGGACAAGTCCATGGAACTCTAACAAGTCTTTTTCATTAAACCACAAACAAAAAAAACACTTCTGATAGAAAGAAATTATTAAGCTTCGGTTTTCTTCTTCTTCTCGCCACCTCCAGTTGCCCTACAAATAGACTAAAAATAAGAAACAGCCAAGAGAACCAGGGAGATTAGCATATTACATTAGGTACGCAAAAAAGCTTAGTTACCTCATTTTGCGAAGAACATTGGCCATCTCCTCTCTCTTCTTCTTAGCCCTCTTGTGAGTACCCAACTTTCTCTTAGCAACCTTTAAAGCACGCTTGTCCTTTTGGACCTTGAGAAGCTCAGTAATCCTCTTCTCATATGGAGCTAATCCTGCAACTTCCCTGATCAAACTTCTAACAAATTGCACCTTTTTGCTTGTTTTCTGCGTCAGACAACAAATAGTTGACCAATAAGCAACTGATATTGAACAACAAAAGAAATGCAAGACAGGAAAGTAAACAAGAGACCACTGATGCAGAAATTAGTTGCCACTAGCTGAGGTTCATAATTTATCCTTAAAGAAGATGAGTCTAAAAACGTGAAAAGGAGGGGGGGGGTGATAGATAAATAAACAGATCAATAGTTTCACATTATAGTATGCTAAGACCTCTAAGATTCAACAGATTTGCATTATAGCACACCACAACACAAAACATGTGAAGGCCTTATACAGTTGCAATTGCACTTACTCCAAAGACCTCTAAATTACTAAATTTTTACCCGAAACAAAAGGGGAAACTTGCCAATAGTTGACCCAGGATCATGTTTTACATCAACCTTCTAGCTAAGAGCTAAGTACATCAGTCCAGCTATAGATTTAAGCAGGACAATGCAGCCAATAACTACATTTTCAACCTTTATGGAAGTTGCATTAGAATCATCAACATACACCCATCATTCATAACATACAAAACACATCCTCACTAAGAAAATAAACTAGACACTAAGAACATCACAAGTTCTCAATCCAAAGCATCATAGACAACAGGGTATACAAAAGAACATACACGTCACTAAAACAAAATCCAAAATCACAGCTATGATTTTTCAGTAACAATGATAATTACAATAGACAGGGTGAACTTACGCCTTTTCTATCAGATGGGCGAGAAGGCAACTCCTTTTTGGTAACGATATGGCCTTTATTCAGACCGACAAATAGGCCAGTGTTCGGTTGCTTGGGAGCCATCACCTAATGCAACAAAAACAAAAACGCCATGTAACTAAGTCCCATAGCACATACGCTACAGTTAAACATGAACACACATCTAACCAAATCTCCTCTTACTTAATGAAAAAACTAACAACACACCAAATAACCGCTAACATGATTTTAATAAGACAAACTAAATACATGTTCAAATCACGATACCGGCGGCATCACTCGGTTTATTAACTCAGTAAATCAACATGAAATGAAAGGCATATATTGTTAAGTCGTTTTCTAACTTGGAAGAACAGCTAAAACAGCATTGCAAAACCGTTGATACAATTCGATAAAACAAGCTCGATATGACTCCTTAATCAACCGTTTCACTACAAAAGATCAGCATATAAAGCAACAGACTGCTCATGCCGAAGTCGATATAACAGTATAATCGAGATTGAGTGGAAGCAGGATACCTGCGGAAAATTTTGCTACTTACAACAACTAGGTCAAGCAAGAATTTGCAAATGCAGACAAGACGAATCGTAGTTTACCTCTGCTGCTTCGTTCTACCCCGAGGTTTTGCGGCGGGCGTTGACGACTGGCGTTAGGGTTTCTTCGGAAAGCTTGGCCGTTAGGTTTTATAGGAAAGATACTAAGAAGTTTTGGATCCATGAAGCCCATACCACTTGAACCTGAAGCTTAAGCCCATGTGATTTAACGGGTTCGTACTGGTTCTTTTACCTTTCCTTTTTTCAGTATTAATACCAAAAAAATAATTAGAAAATCAAAGTCTACAATCATTCCCGGTACACTAGACTTTCGTATTTGTACAGAGTTCGGATAGTGACCGGATTGCTTCGTGATCTGATGTACGCAAACTTACCTACATTCTATGTAAGAGGTTATTTTCGCGGCTCGAACTCGTGACCTAAAAATTACAAAACAACAACTTTATCAGTTGTTCCAAGATCCGTCCTCAAGATTCCAGAATCATAACTGTGCAATGATAATCTATACCAAAAAAATGTGGAATGATAAAGAAAATAAAGAATTATGGGAATAGAGTTACAAACATAAGTATATCAAACTTAATTTGTGAATATAACATCCTAAACATGTGGCCTTTTTTTGGAAAAATGTGTGACGTTTCTCATATTAGAGAATTAAAAGCAATATATGTTCCCTCACATACATCATTCAGTTGTCACATACATATAAGACATAGAGTTGGTGTGTTATTTAATGTCGTTTATTATAATCACGTTGACTCTTAGGGGAAGCTATTTGGTATATCCGATATTCGGACACTAGGCCGTTGACTATTTAGAGGACATCCATCAATTTATTTCCTCGTTATTTCAAAACAATCAAACATGGTTCACTCTATATGCGTGCAAAAGTTAATTTGTCCATTACTCTATGGAAGGAGCATTATGTTAGTAACATGCACCGAGGATGTTGTGTTAAACTCTAATTAATATCTTGATCTTCAATTTTTGTATAGGGATTATATGTATTATTTTTGTCGTTTAAATTAAATCCCATGTAATTTGCTTTATTTCTAACTCATACGAAACATTTTATCTCTAAGTTTATAGAGTAGTAAGTTAGATTTAGAAGGGTATGTCACGACTAATTTTTGTATTGAAATCCATTTCAACATGTTAGTGTATAAATAATGAGAAAAAAACAACGAAAAACAAATGACAATAGCTCTACCTTTGCAATAAGATTATAAAAACTAATGCCTTAAAAATCGGTTCAGATCTGGAGAGGCTGTTGGTGAGACAAAATATGAGGCCTCCAATCACGCGTCGTCATATGTAGAAACTGCTTTTGAAACCGCTGACCAGTTTTTACACATGTCGACACGTGATTGAATGCTTCATATTTTACCTCACCGACATCATCCTTAGATCTGAACCGCTTAAAAATGGGTGCCACGATGCTCACATGTGCCCTGACTAACAGAAGTTGTAATGTGAAGTTCACATCAAGAACGGATTTACATATTATCAATCAAAATATGCCGATAAAATTTACGCATGGTTCATCTGCAAAAATTGATAACAACGGAGTTCAAATATAAGAATAAGATAAAATGGAAACTAGCGAATAAGGGTCAAATACTATGGGATGAGATCTCCTCACCGCGCGGTGAGTCACCGCACGGCACAGGACGCGGCACGTGGCAGCAGTAGGGGGTGGTGAGGCTGGATGAGGGTTACCTTCACCCAGCCTCACCACCCCTCCTTTTTGCCACGTGTCGCGCGGTCACGCACGCGGTGAGGGGATCCTATCCCCAAATACTATACCGGTTGAGATCAGAGTAGGTAAAAAGTGAGGTAAAATATGAGGTCTCCAATCACGCGTCGCCACGTGTACAAATTACTTTTTTTAAAACGGGAAAATTTTAAACCTCTCTCCTCTTTTGTACACATGGCGACGCGTGATTGGAGACCTCATTTTTTACCTCCTCTGATCTCAACCGACTATGGGATGAGATAACAGCAGGTAAAAGTGAGGTAAAATACGAGATCTCCACTCACGCGTCGCCACGTGTACAAATTGTATTTTTTAAAACAGGAAAATTTTAAACCTATCTCTCTTTTGTACACGTGGCGACGCGTGAGTGAAGACCTCATATTTTACCTTACTTTTTACCTGATGTGATCTCAACCCGTTTAATGATTAGAGTTAGGGGTGTCAAACAGGTCGTGTATCGTGTTTCGTGTTTCGTTTTTTTGGGTTTCGTGTATCAAAGTGTCGTACCCATACCTTATCTGTATGCTTCACGTGTATAGATGTAGATACCCAAACCCGTACATGTCAGGTTTGTGTCGTGTATCGAGTATACCCACAAACTTGACAAGTACAAATATTTCAAGTCGTGTATAGGTCATTTTTTATACTTTTCCAGGTATTTTCAGGTTTCGTGTATTTTTCAGGTTTCATGTACTTAAATGACTACTGATATGATGTATGAAACAACAATAAGTACACAACTAAAGGTTAAAGATTAAAATGATTGAGATCCTCTAAACTCAAATCACTTGACTACGCAATAATAGATTAAATAAATGGGATTTGGAAATGGAGGAAAGGTAGGGCTGCAAACGAACCGAATCTGAGCGAACCTGTCTGGGCTCGAGTTCGGCTCGAATTATTTTCATCAGGCTCGAGCTCGAGCTCGTGACGAGCTTTAAATACAGCTCGAGTTCGAATTCGAAACACTTAAAACAAGCTCGAGCTTGATTCGTGAGCTCGAATGTGGCTCGTGAGCTCGAAAATGGCTAGAAATGTTTTAATTATTTATTAAAATATAAATTCCATAAGAAAATGACAATGACATCAACAAGGCATAAAATAGTAAACCATTCAAAAAAGTTACCCATAATAAACCACCAAAATAACTTACAAAAACTTATAAAAGTTTAAATGTTTAGACAATCTAATCCCAAAATAACTTACAAAAACTTATAAAAGTTTAAATGTTTAGACAATCTAATCCCACGCTTGCAATTTTTTTTAAAAAAAATACTAGCCATATTTACAATAATTTGAGATGGATGAATCATCAATGCCTTCTTCACTTTTGGAGAAAAGTCTTTTGCAAAAACCTGCACCAAAATCAAACATACACTTATTTGAACTCCCTCGTAATTCCAGAAGCAAGTCAAATGAAATCATCATTCTTGCATTATTAGAAATTCCATGGCGACAAATACAAGGTTAGTTAAATTGAGAAAGGAACATGACATACTGTCCAATCTGAATCTTTCTGTCTGTACCTTCCAATCTAGACCACCACAGTTTTCGCCCTTGAAATGAAGGAAATGATGAAACTTTAACAGCACTGCAAATGTTGACCCATTATTTGAATCATATATGGTAGCAGGAAATAAAGAAGATAATGGTGAAACTGAAAGATAACTTCAAAAATATCGGCTATACGTATCGTTTATATATGTTGGTTCTAGTACTAACAAGTCAAGAGATAATGGGTGGAGTTTTGCTATTTTTCTTTTCATTTGAGTATACGTATCGTTTATATATGTTGGTTCTAGTACTAATTAGTATAGATGATGAAACGAATCCACTGCAAAACCATGGGAAACCTGATGTGCATTTCACAAAAGAAAAAATCTTTCTCCAACATAAAGTGAGGAAAATAATGGATATACTTTCTGTGTGGAAAGTCCAACAAATACCTGATTTGAAAAATTCAATAGCATTGCCTTGATGCCTCTGCCAATGAGATCTCAATTGATTCTTCATCACACTACAAGTAGATTTACGCCATTAGGAAACCTGGAAGAAAAATGAATGTTTTACATATAAAAATGAATGTATTATGCATAATACCTTTGATTTTTTCTTCGCTCCATGCAGTCTACGTATCCAATCGTCGCCACATATTAGTGCTTGTACAGTCTCTTTATCTAATGAGGCTCGATAAGGATCAATCACTCTACTTCCTGCACTAAATGTAGATTCTGATGCAACTGTACTTGCAGGGATAGCCAAGATATCACTTGCCATTTTGGACAAAATTTTGTACTTTAATTCATTATTTCTCCACCATTCTAAAGCATCGAATTTTAAGTCGTCGTCTTGTTCTTTCATCCTATATACCCCTTCCTCTAAGTAAATTTCCAACTCTGATTTCACTGGTTGAATACTTTCTCTCCCTTTCACAAAATTATCAAACTTTGACCAAGAAGAGGATGAGTTATCATTTGATTCATCATTTGAGGTATCATTCAAGCAAGATGATATAGATCCATGCCTCCCTCTGGTAGAACATGACACCTCATTCATGTCTTTATACTCATTAAACAAGTCAACTAGTGCTTGCTTCACTTCTTCTGCTCGTTGTTCAGCAATTCCTTCTGAGTAAATATTCTCAAAGACAAAATCAATCATCAACATCTTACATCTTGGATCTAAAACCGCATCAATTGACATTAAAAGATTGCTCTCCCCCCAATATTTATCAAATTTTTCTTTCATTTCAGTAACCATATTCCATACAAAAATATTCCCATCATTTTCTCTTTTATCAATAACCTCTTTCACCCTCCAAACAACATTCAGGTACCGATTTGATGTCGGATATTCACTTCCCGAGATCATATTTGTGTCTCACTGAACACTTTCAAAATTTTAACAACATGCTCAACTCTTTTCCATTCTTCCTCACTTGGACAATTAGCATATGAACTTTCAAACTGACTAAATACAGGTAATGCATCCTTAAACTTTAAAGCCACAACCAACATATCATATGTCGAATTCCAACGCGTAGGACAATCAAGAATTAATTTTCTTAGAGGAAGCCGCATTTGATTAACAATCTCACCAAACTTTTTCAAACGCGATGGATAGTTAATGAACTTAACAGTTTCTCGAATATTAAAGATGACATCCTTTATTGACCTCAAACCATCCTGCACAATAAGATTAAGAATGTGTGCACAACACCTTACATGAACAATTTTACCCCCCAATGGCAAACTTCGAGCTCTCAGTAATGTATCCTTAAGAAGCATGATAGCAACATCATTATAACTTGAATTATCAACTGAAACACTAAAGATCTTATTGTCAATCTCCCAATCTTTTATACATCTAGTTAAAGCTTCAGAAACTTCTATGCCTGAATGCGGAGGAGGTATCTCAACAAAACTAAGCACTCGTTTTTGAAGCTTCCATGCAGTATCAATGAAGTGGCCCGTGACACACATGTAGGATAACTTTTGAGTTGTTGAAGTCCAAATGTCGGTGGTCAATGAAACCTTACTAACATTTTTCAGTAGATTCTTCAACTTTTTCTTTTCATCTTCATAGACGGTTAGGCAATCCAACTTTACTTGAGTCCGAGATATCTTAGTAAACTCCGGAAGGTTTACTTGCATCATAAAATTATATCCTACTTGCTCAACAATATTGAATGGCATCTCATGCATCAGAATCCAATGAGCAGTGGCTTCTCTTTGTTTAGCGTGATCATATTTCCCAGAATATAGAAGTGGTGTTTCCAACTTTGACTCTTCTGGTTGAAAATTGAGTTTGGCCTGATTCTTTAACTTTAGCGCCCTCATGGTACAAGCATTCTTTAGATGTCTGTCCAAGTGAGAAGTCACTCCACTGCTTAAAATCGACAACTTCATATTGCAGTGCTGGCATTGTGCTTTTTTAGCTCCATTTGGCATCTCAATTTTTGTAAATTCATTCCAAACAGAGGATGACTTCTTTCGCTTTTTCTTTTCAAACTTGGCATCCTGGTCAACTGGTTTTTCTTGGTCTCCTAAAGTCAGCTGGTTTGTATCTTGATTAGCTTCAGCCATTGGATCACTTTGATATACTGAATTGCCTAAAAAAAGAATGAGATTTTTAGCAAAAATGTTAGTTCAAACGGCATCAGCAATGTACTTAATTAGAGTTAGAAAAGCATCAAGAAACAAGAAATGCATAAATCCAGAACCCACTTCGTACATACCCCTCTCCGCACCACCACTCCTGGCTCAAAGTCCTTATAAAGCACTCACCTTTCTGGGAGAGGGACAATAGAAATGCATAAATCCAACAATGAAAGTAGAAATTCACAATCTTTAAAAGTAAAAAAGGAACAAGACAGAAAAAGATAAACAACCAAGAGATCGACAGTTAACACATATTTAAGCATTCAAGCAGAAAAGAAGACCAGAGAAACAATTTTAATAAAAAATGAACATAAAATGAAAATTAGAAAGACAATTACACTTACCAAACTCCAAGACTAGAGGCTCCAAAAACCTTTGGATCAGTCTCTCACAAATAAAAAGGCCGCCGATTTATCCTGCAGAAAAAAGAGAAAAATAGAAAGCAACATAGGGTACCAGCCGAAAGGGAAAGAGAAGCAAATAGCATAAAAGAGGAAGTAATTTCAACTCCACCAAATCTTCAATCATCGTAACTCCAGCCTCAACTATACAAAATCAAAACCCTAAACACTACAACACCATAATGCCAAAAATAATCGAACATTAGAAGAAGAATAGAAGATAATTACCCACAAATAAGCAAAGGCTTGTCAGTTAATAGCTTCGGCGTCCGGCGACCACGATCGAAATTGATTCGGCCGTTCGGCGTAAGTCACAATGAAGAAGAAGGCGACGAACGGGTTCTGCAGAGCCCTAGCTGCAAAGTGCAAATGTTATATATATATATATATATATATATATATATATATATATATTGAATGGATGGTGAGGATTAGATGGTTAGGAATGGACAGTGGGGATTAATAAGAGGGAAATATATATGGAAATATTCGAGCAAATTATCGAGCCTACTATCGAGCCTTCGTCGAGCTTCCGAACCGAATACTTATGTGCTTGAATTCGGCTCGCTAGATATTTCGAGCCTAAAATGTGATTCGAACTCGAATTCGAGCTCGCTAAAATCGAACTCGAGCCGAGCATTTAACGAGTTGAACTCGAATAGCTCGTTTTGAGCTCGGTTCGTTTGCAGCCCTAAGGAAAGTAGAAACCGAATAGGGTTACTTAGTAGCACGGTAGTCTTTTTTTATTTGAAAATTTATTTTTTATTTTATTATTTATAAATTTTATTTAAAATATATTTTTTATATTTCGTGTATAAAGGGGTACCCGCGGGTATACCCGGACACGACCCGCCGTTGGCGGGTATCTTTCAGGTCTTACCCGATTTGTACACGAAACCCATCAAGGTCATACCCATACCCACGAAAATTCATGTCAGATTCAGGTCGTGTTTCGTGTCGTGTCTGAAATTGTCACCCCTAATTAGAGTGGGATCCACGTTACATGATTGAAAGCTGTTGATGTCAAACCACCAGGCGCCCAGCAGCATCATCAGAAATAAGATAACCAGAAAATAAAACACGGCAAACCAATTTCTTCCCCTGCGGTAGAAAATTTTCTCCATTTGGCTTGCCGCTCTACTCTTCACTTCTCCATTGTATCCTTTTCGTCTCCTCTTAGATTCGCTAATGCTAACTCGTTATTAAGTGGGATCTGCACTACTGCTACAGATTTACCATTGCCTCTTGTTCTGGAACCAAGTAACTGGCCTAGTATCTATTCTTTTCTCCTCATAAGCTAGATTAGAAGGATTCCGTACATAGCTTATGCCTAAATTTGGTTTCTTGGTGTTCCTTTTGATCAGGACTGAAACAAGGCCTTGGGCTTTCTTTTCAGATCACTTACAAAACCAAATTACATCCGTTTTGCCAGTAAGAAGCTCAATGAACATCTTTTTGCATAGTTAGGCGACTCCAAGGAGGACAAGCTTGATTTGTTGACTTTTTCTTTTTTCCTTTTGCGTCTAATTGGAATTTTTGTATACAAGGGTAATTATTCTTTACCATTCTTTATTGTCTTTGTGCTCCTCAGGTCTATAATTGCGTGCCCATTTTTTGCTTGTTATTTGCTGTAGTAAAGATTGAACTATCTGGCCTACATTCTTACTGGTTTAGCTTTAATTTTCCTCACATGTTGCGGATTAGGTACTCACATTTTATTAGCATATTGTAGAGATATAGCCAATGCCTGTATTTAAGGCTAAAGATCAAGTCTTTCCGGTTTTCGGTTTTACCGTCGCCATCAAGATCAAACTTGAAGTCAAAGGCTGATGCTTTTGCTGCTTATCAAGGTCTATTGACAGCAAAGAATGCACCTTATACTCATGTCAAGCTATTAAATCCTAGATACTTCTGTGGCCCTTGATCTGTTTAAGACCTGATTAATAATGTCAATCATTTGTGGTCTTCCTCTTATCGAGTGTGTATATTGTTTGGCTTGTGCTCGTTGGGCATGGAAGCGTTGCCTCCACTCTGCAGGCCATGATAGTGAGACATGGGGAATCGCCACTGCTGATGAGTTTGAGCCTGTGCCTAGGCTCTGCCGATATATACTAGCTGTTTATGAGGATGATCTCAGGCAGCCTCTTTGGGAACCTCCTGGAGGCTATGGGATTGATCCTGACTATATTATACTGAAAAGAACTTATGAAGATACACTTGGACGAGCACCTCCGTATCTCTTATATCTTGATCATGGTCATAATGATATAGTTCTTGCGATTAGGGGCCTTAATTTGGAAAAGGGGAGTGATTATGCTGTTCTATTGGATAACAAGCTGGGGCAGAGAAAGTTTGATGGAGGTTATGTTCACAATGGCCTTCTAAAAGCTGCGGGACGAATATTGGATACTGAATGTGATTTGCTTAAGGAATTGGTTGAGAAGTATCCAAGTTATACTCTCACTTTTGCTGGGCATTCCCTTGGGTCAGGCGTTGCTTCACTCTTGACAATGCTAGTGGTGCAAAATCCTCATAAATTGGGGAATGTTGATAGGAGAAGTGTTAGGTGTTTCGCAATGGCACCTGCAAGATGTATGTCACTTAACTTAGCTGTGAGGTATGCAGATGTCATCAAATCTGTTGTTCTTCAGGCAAGTCCTAGCACCTGTTTTGGAAACATATATTTATTTGGTGACTGGAGGATTTTGTACCAAATCTTTATTAGCCAAACCTTGTATCCTGTAAGAAAATTTTGCATTGGTTCATTAAATACTTTGTTTCTCTGCTGGCATTGGTCATTCTAGTTAACAACGTGATATCTCGCATTACTGTGCTTTACTACTCGTTTTTTTCATGCGTGTGTGTTTGGGGGTGGGGATGGGGTGGGGTGAAAGTGTGAAACAAAAGTTACATACTCTATGATCTGCAGCTCTTGAAAAGCATACGTTCTTGTACATCCAGTTTTGAGTAGCCAGGTCTTAAACCTTTCCTTCTCCATGTTGATGTTGCAAAAAGATTGAAAGTTCAGATCCTTTTTAACTTCGAGAGCAATATATGCAATCTTATTTATAGTTGATATGATTCTTAGCGATAGGACATCATCTTATCTATCCTTATTCTCTTTATCTAACATGACGTGTCTGTTTCTAGCTTTCAACTTTGTCCCCCCCCCCCCCCCTTCCCCACCACACACACACACACACACACACAAAAACCCCTTTTCCTTTTTCTCTTTTAAAACTTCGATTTTGACAAGTATTGACTTTGATGAAATAGGATGACTTCTTGCCTCGTACAGCCACTCCCTTGGAAGATATCTTCAAGTCGCTTTTCTGGTAAAGGTTCCTTGATCTTTGTTATACCGTCAAAGTTATTAATTGCATATTGGCCATAACAACAATAAAACAAATAAGAGTTCAAGGTACAAGTTATTATAATAATGTTCTTGATAGTTCTCATTGAATTTTTGGAGGCATACTTCATTTCTTATGTAAAAGTTTCTTCACTGGAATGGTCTGACAGAAACTTGGATTGGCATTAGCTGATACCAGCAACATTAAGTTGAGATACTAGATTTAAAGAGTTCCCCTGTAGAAACATGGTTTACCTCTCATTTCTTGTTTTAATGTGTATCTCTGCTAAAGTTTTTATATGCGGGTGCTTGGACAGTTTGCCATGCATATTATGTCTTAGATGCATGAGAGACACATGCATTTCAGAGGAGAAGATGATCAAAGATCCAAGGAGACTCTATGCTCCAGGTCGTCTTTATCACATTGTGAATAGAAAACCTTTCAGGTAAACTATATTTGGCTTAGATGTTGATAAATATTGAGGGAATCACTTATTTTGGTGCATTAAGTATATAGAAGCTTCCTTTTTCCAGATTATACACATGAGAGGAAGATGGATAATCGCACGCAGCTCATTAGTTTATTGTCGTTAATAAACCTGGAAGTTGCCTAAATCTCGTTTCTTGTTACTCCTTTATTAATAGAAGATTGTGGTCTTTTTTGCATGCAGACAAGCTCCTGAATATTTAGCCAGCCAGTGCATTTCTTAAAGTTACTTTACGCTGCTAGTGTATGTAAAAAGTATCTATCTTTAGCTTGCACTTTCCTGTGATGCTTCTAAAGTGGTGGCTGATTCAGATCTGGTTTTGAAACAGTACCTAGTACATGTAGATGCTTGTTAATTCACTTGAGTAAAACAATTGGATAACTTAACCATGGGGTAGAAGAAACTTTCTTTTGTTCTGTTTTACGTGTCTAAGATATATTCGCAGAAAAATTGGCTGTTCTTTAAGACCAAGTTGTTCTTAGATGTGGAAGGTTTCCGCCTGTAGTGAGGACCGCGGTTCCTGTGGATGGGAGATTTGAGCATATTGTTCTCTCCTGTAATGCCACTTCTGACCATGGTATTATTTGGATACAGAGAGAAGCTGAACGGGCCTTAGCAGTAAGTTCTTGGCAGTTCATTCTGTAATTTATCCTTTGCCTTTTAATGACACAGTTGTGGGTTTTCTCATGGATGTTGCTTTACATTGATAATACCCTGTGGTTATCTCCTTTGACTAACTTCCATGTCTACACGTTTATGCCCTTTTTGAGAGACTAGAGAAAATGCCATTGAAAATGTGATATCTTCAGCTGATAAAAGTGGTGCTTTTTCAATGGCGAAATCGTTTTGCTGTGATGCAGTTACTGCAAGAGAAGGATGATGCTACTGAGGTACCACCTAAACAGAAGATGGAGCGTCAAGCGACACTTGAAAGAGAGCACAAGGAAGAATACAAAGCGGCCTTGCGAAGGGCCGTTACACTGGCTGTTCCTCATGCCTTTTCACCATCTGAGTATGGAACATTTGATGAACAAGAGGAAGAACCTTTTGAAAGAACACTTGGAAAATCCGCCTCGGGTTCATCCAAGAAAGGCAATGGGAAAGAAAGCTGGGATGAACTGATTGAACGCTTATTCGAGAAGGATGAGCATGGCCAAATGGTGCTGAAGAATCCACTCCTCAATGATTGATGTCACCCTCTTCTGCATATTTTATGCTCTCGGAAGCACAAAGATTAGTTTTTTTTTGGGAAAATTGGATCTTTCATTACTTCAAATCTTTACACAAAAGCCATTTGGCATCAAAAAACGGACACTGCTCTAACCTTCACCAAGGAAAACTTCCCCTACATCATTTGCAATTCGCAAAAGGCGTACTCTATCAAAAGCATCATTTACAAAAATATGGGGTGGAATAAATGCACTAACTCTACCATGTACCAATGAGTTACGCCACCACCATAGGCTGGCAACGATTTCCCTGAAAACATATGGCCAACCCTTAGGAGTTGTCATGGTCCCCAGGTTTCCGGCAATGTTCATGTCGACCCATTCCGGCATGCTCTCAACCTCTCTAAAGCTCCTCCAGCGCGCAGGATGAATAATCAACCTCCAAATCTGTGACGCCCATTCACAGTCTCTTAGCTCATGGAGCTGGCCCACACCAACATTACTACATACCAAGCATACAGCCTCCGAAATAATACGATGGTTATACAAAAAATACGCAGTGGGAAGGGCAGAATGCTTTGCCTTCCATAAACATATATTGTCCCGATTTGGCCCCTTTAGCTTCCAGATCTTTTTCCAGCCATTTTGTGCACTACTTAAGTTACTGCTGTTCAAAAAAGTGTAAGCACTAGCAATTGTAAATTTACCATTGTGTGATAGGCCCCACTTTGGTTGAGGGTCAAGCGAGCCATCGTCATCGTGCAGACAGTTTGACGACATCATACCCGCCCGCAATAAGGAGACACAACATCTGATTCCACGCCAAACCACAGATACGTTCTGTCTGCCATTATCGTCCAAGGGAGTTCCATACTTCGCACGAAGAATTCGGACCCACAATAGCTCTTTATTCATCAGCACCTGCCAACCCAACTTGGCAATGAACGCCAAGTTCATGTTCCTCAAATTTCGCACCCCCAAACCGCCATGAGCTTTGGGTTGACAAACTTGACTCCAAGCAACCGAATGTAAATGTCTCTCGTCTCCATGTTCGTTCCACAAAAATTTCCGCATATATTTCTCCATTTGTTCAGTGGTTTTAGCCGGTAACTTCGCAGTTTGCATGGCATAAGACGGAAGAGTGTTCAATACCGTCTGTATTAGCGTTGCCCGGGCTGCATGCGAAAGGACATTTGCTTGCCAGCTCTTTAACTTATTTCGAACACTGTCCACTAAGAATTCATATGTGTTGGTCGTTACCCGAGAGTGAAGAAGTGGCATACCCAGATATTTCCCAATGTCATCCGTCTGTTTCATATTAAGTGCCATGCCGATTTTCCGCGCCACTTCAGACCGTGTATTGCGGGACACAAAAAAGTGGCTCTTGGCATTACTTACCTGCTGGCCAGATATTTCACAAAAGCTGGCTAGTACCTTATGCATAATCACCGCATTTTGCTCAGTAGCATCACCAAAGAGAAGTAAGTCATCCGCGAAAAACACATGTGACAACTTCGGACCCCCGCGTGACATTACAATCGGTTTCCACTGCATTGCGTCAACTGCATTATTGATCATCTTGCTCAATGTTTCCATACATAATAGAAACAGATATGGAGCAATCGGGTCACCCTGCCGTATACCCCTTGTAGGCCAAAACGGATCCAACCTCTCACCATTCCAAACAATGGAAAGACTAGTCGATGTCACACTATGCATGATAATCCTGCACATTTCACTGCTAAATCCAGTAGCCATCACCACTCTCTGGAGGAACTCCCAATCCACTCTATCATATGCCTTGGCCAGATCAACTTTCACCACCATAACGCCCTTCTTTCCCCTCTTCTGTCGCATTGTATGTAGCACTTCTTGTGCAATAATAATATTTTCGAAAGCCTGCCTACCTGGGGTGAACGCACACTGCTCAGCAGAAATAAGTTTCGGTATCACCCCCTTCAATCTATTTGCAATGATTTTCGAGATCAACTTCACAGATACATTACTCAATGCAATCGGACGAAACTGGGAGATGCTTTCTGGATGTTTGGTTTTCGGGATTAATGTGATGATTGCCTCATTCATATGATTTGGAAACGCACCTTCCTGAAAGGATTTTAGCACAAAGGCCGTAATAGAGGGCCCCACCACATTCCAGTTGCGCTGGAAAAATGCAGGCGGAAATCCGTCCGGTCCAGGTGCTTTGTGCGCGCCCATTTGGAACATTGCTTGCTCCACCTCCAGACTAGTAATCGGGTGGTTAAGTATCCTGCGCTCCGCGTGAGAAAGGGTTGTGAATTTAACCGTGTATTCCTTTCTTTCCGTGATGGGGTTGTGAGAATAGAGTTCCATGAAATATTTCCTTATCATAACCTTAAGTTCGACAGGATCCAAAATCCATTCGTCCCTTGCATCCTTTAGACTGGTGACTCGTTTCACTGGCCTTCTTGTTGCCACCGCTTGATGGAAACTCCTGGAGTTTCGTTCACCCTCAATTAACCAGAAAGCTTTGCTCCTTTGCTTCCAATGATTTTCTTCCAGCTTAAGTAATTCCGCATATTCATCAGTTATTTCCCTCTCAAGATTGGAAAGGAAGCGGGATGGATAGTTTGCAACAGCCTTTTGAATACCCATAAGTCGCGCCTCGCATCTTTTTTTCCTATGGAAGATATTCCCAAAGACTTCACTGCTCCAAATCCGGAGTTTATCCGTGAAAACAGCAATCGTCTCAGAGAACCCCAATGGCTGCTCAACCCATGACTTAAGTATAAACTTACCAAAATCAATATGTTCCAGCCAAACCTCCTGGAACCGAAATCTGGGTACACTCCTATTCGCTTGACGATCTTCCGTGTTCAACAATAGTGGATGATGGTCCGAATGGACCCTATGCAGATGTTGTAATGCAGCCCGCCGGAATTTGGAAGACCAGTCATCATTAATCCAACACTGATCAATCCGTTGTTGTATCCTAAAGGCCCCGTGTTGTCTATTTGTCCAAGTGAATCTGGGCCCAGAGAAAGGCATGCCCTGCAGGTTACACTTCTCAAGCATCAGGCGAAACCTGTTGACAGAATAGCCACTAACTCGACGACCCCCGGCTTTATCATTCTGATGGACAACCTGGTTGAAATCCCCAATCAAACACCAGGGAATATGTA